>VKOC01004335.1:0-50439 GCA_009364415.1 Spea multiplicata
TGCACCCCCACCGCAGGACTCCTGAAAGGTTAGTGAACTTCAAAAAGGGAGAGGGTAGATAGTTAGGAGGGGGTAGATAGGGAGAAGGGAGTGAGAAGGGGTAGATAGGGCAATCATACTCCTATCATGCAAGTCTGCGAGTACATCCTGGAATCTGGATATGCCTGGGCATGATAGGAATGTGATTGCTGTTCTGGCGATCAGCTGTGAAGCGCGCACCACGGGAAGACGGACGCCTCCCGCTCCCACTGCAGGACTCAACAAGGTAAGTAAGGGGAAGGGGCAGAGGGGGATCAGTGAGAAGGGGCAGAGGTGGTAGATAGTGATACAGGGGGATAGATAGTGAGAAAGGAGAGTTTTGTTACAAGTTTTTATTCCTTTTTTGGGATGGGGGGGGCGCCAGAGGAGTAGTCCGCACAGGGCGCCAGAACACCTAAGGCCGGCTCTGGCAGTCATGTTGTGGTTTCACCACTCTGAATTCACATGCATTATAAATGTCCATCCCTGGCAAATTTCACTTCAGGAAGGTGCATAGTTCAATCAATAAGGTTACTCGTTTCTATGTTTTATGTTTAAAAGTCAGGGAGTTAAAACTGAAACTCGTCTGTTAACTTCCTTCTTAGTGGATACATCCAAGAGATTGGAGGAGATATGGATGTGCAAAATGGACATTGAGGTGAGATAAGACAGGACAAGGCAGGTAAAGAAAGATGGGGGTCGAAACGGACCAAAGGCATAGATCTGGGGGCCGAACAGGGACAGGGGAAGAGGTGTGTCAAGACAAGGAAACATAATAAACAAAAGAGTATAGATGGAGGGAAAACATAGAAGACAAATTGCTACATGAGTTTCTTTGGCATTTTTCTTACTGGTTGGCATAGAAGTTATGGTTTAACCTATATAGAGTTTAATCTAAGAAAAAGGAGTAGGTCAGATACAGGGTAGGTAAAATGTGCTAATTATGAAAGTGAACAGGAGATAAGACTACAGGGGAGGGGGGAAAATGGGGGATAAAAAATGGAAAACGAGAGGGTAAAAACTAGGAGATGTACTTCAAAAAAAAAAAAAAAATCCTCTAGAGTCTAGACAATATATCCTATTGGGATACACCCCTAAGAAATAAAATAATGCTAATTTATTCAACTGGTGTCTTGGCTCAATACTGAATCCATAACACCCTATCCATGTAGAATGCAAGCTTAGTTGCCAACGTCAGAGCGACAGGAAGGACCAGACAGCGGAGAATACATATAATGCATAGAATATGAACATTGAAAAAAAAATTTGATACTTTGGCACTCTGCTGTTTGAACTCATATTTTACACTTTTTCAACTCAAACATTTTAGTTAATATATCCAGGAAAACATGATTATCTGCTAAGCTTTATGCGTGTGTTTATACTAACCTTAACTAAACAATTTAGAATTTCCTTTTCTGCAACATGCTAAAAATAATTATTTCAACAGAGAAGTTGGTAATTGTCCCTAAAAACATGGTGACACATCAAGAGAAGGTCCAAGCCAACATACCATGTGTTAACATCTGAAGATTTTCAGCCACACATCATCCACTAGGTGGTGCTATTCGCCCCGAACAGCAGAAAAGGCAATTCATAAAATAACAATGTTTATCATTATGAACATTATCCCATATTAGTAGTTAAAATCTACCACTAAGGAAACTATTGATTGTTTATTTAGCTGGTCGAAACATTTAGATGACTAACGCATTTGTGTAGTTATGGAGGAAGGTAGGGTTAGTCTTTTCGTGTTGGGAACCCAAATAGTCTTTTGGATGCACATAATTTCAGTTGATTTAGTCTTTCACTGCTGAACAAACTACCTTGTTCTTAATGCTTAAAATTCGTTATAGGATTTTGCTAGAAGAGGGAGGTATGGGACCAGGGAACATTTAATATTCCACAATATATCAATGTCTTCCAACTTTAAAATTTATGCAACCGCATAAGATGTGACAGCTGAGTTTGTGCTACAGTTGCCATGTCAGACATTGTTTCCTGGACATATCTTTTTTATTTGTTGCTGACCATTAGCAGCCTCCATTTGGAGTCTTTTTTTATTCAGAAACGAAACTCTTTGCCCCCAAAATAGTCTCTCTGTGTGCCTCAGTCCTTTATCTGTGTCATTTTCTGGTCTCCCTTGATCTCTCTTCACATATGCAGAGACCATGTTGACGGGGAGTCAAAAGGGGGAGGGGCAGTATGGGATAGATGTGTAGTGTACACACACAGTGCCGGCAACAGAAGATGCCCTAAATTATAATATTATTTCTTGTCTGTAGAGGTAAATTAATGCACAGCTTTCCTTACAGGCACTGAAATGGTTAATTGTCATTTGGACATTAATTATGCTTCCCCAGAGATTTTTACAAGTAGCTAATGTACTAAAGTTTTATTTAATGTAAGGGAGATTTACTTTAACGAGAGGGTGGTGGATATGTGGAATAGCCACCCAGCAGAATTAACTTAAGGTTCACAGAACCACTGAGACTTGTATTTTTAGTTTCCTCAGCTTTGCACCTCTCCATTCGTTTTAGAGTGATCTTTCAATATAGATATCTCTAACCACTGAAAATGTTAATCATAGCTTGTTTAAGCCTACCTGACCCCCCAAAAATTTTTGACTGCTACCATCCCAGAAAATGTGTGAGATGATGACTCATCTATAGCAGGCAAACATGGTTTTGCCATTGGAGTTTATTTATTTCAGGTATTAGAGAATCATACGCACACATAGGTAATCTTTAAAAACAAACTTGTATTAAACCGAATTTTAACATCTATATACAGTGATTCTCTGCACTATGGGGAATGTATAAACTGGAATAAGAAGCTGATTTATCCCAAGTAATACGGTATAGCACTATAGGCAGTGGTGTATTCTGGCCTAGGGTGGCCGTTCCAGGGGCTTCTCAATGGACTGGTTAAAAAGGAGATCTCTGATCTTCACAACCGGCCATTAACACAATGGAGAGTTGTGCTAAGACGGAACAGTCCTCCATAGTTTCTTTCCGCACCAATTTGCCTTTAAAAGTAGAGTGTCAGAATATGACATCACATCCCAATACCCAATAGTAAGGGCAGTGGCAAAGAATGGGCAGCAGGAGCTGTTGCTCAGGGTTGGGCCTAGGAGTGGGTCAGGGGTAAATACATCACTCAGGGCTGCCTGTGGTGTTAAGTACGATACTAGTGTGCCGGGCCAGAGCAGGAACGTCAGGCCCGTCTGCGTGGCCACAGGGAAGCATCCAGCAGTGTCATGTAATAAGCATTACGTGACCAGTGGTAGTAGAGACATTGGTGTAAAGGAGGCCACCTGTGGTCCCTAACACCAGCTGCGCCAGCTGCTGTACATACTGCTAGGTCTTTGCTGCGGGCCGTTGTTACCCAGCGCTCAGACATAGTGTGTGAGGACCTTGAGGGAGCAGAAAAGCTAGCACCAGCCTACCCCCTCCTGAGCCAACAAAGGTAGTTTGTGAGTGTATAAGTCGAAATAAGTATGTTAGTGTGTTTAATTATGTTGCTGTATGTGTGTATGTTAGCATGCCCCCAACGGTCCCGATTTACGCGGTCTCTGTCCCGCCTACCTCTTCCTCTGTCCCACTTTGCAGGGGCAGTATATGTGTATACGTGTGTTTATGGGCAGGTATGTGTAATGGCCCTGGGAAGGAGGCTACCATTAGCCTTTTTTCATTTAAAAAAATCTCTGCTGCTGTGGACTACTCTTCCAATGATGCTCAGCCAGCATTATGGTGGACACCTGGCTGGCTGGGAATCATGGGATTTTTTGTTCACAGATAGCATCTGCAGCTTTACTGTTGCTGCACTTCCCGTGCCGCTCAGCCAGCATCATGGAAGCAGTGTTTCTGGCTGTGCCTCATGGGAATTCATTCAATATGCTGGTTATTTTTAATATGCATGGCTGCTGACAAAAACGAAGCGTGTTTTAAGTAGTGATGCAAGCACTACATTGTAAAGTCCAATTGCTTGTATCGGTGAGTCCCACAAGATTTTTTTTTTTTTTTTTTTTTTTTTTTAAAAGGTGTCCCTTTTTCACATTTTGGTATCTGTGTGTGTAAGTGAGGCTGTAAGTCTGTTACTGTATGTTGGTGTGTTTATGATACTGTGGGTGTAATTATGTTACTGTATGTGTGTATGTTGGTGTGTTTATGATGCTGTGGGTGTAAGTATGTTACTGTATGTGTGTATGTTGGTGTGTTTATAATGCTGTGGGTGTAAGTATGTTACTGTATGTGTGTATGTTGGTGTGTTTATGATGCTGTGGGTATAAATAATGTTTACTGTGTGTGTGTATGTTGGTGTGTTTATGATGCTGTGGGTGTAATTATGTTACTGTATGTGTGTATGTTGGCGTGTTTATGATGCTGTGGGTGTAAGTATGTTCAACAAAAAACATACTGAAAGGGGAGCACAGCCTAAAGAGCATAAAAAGCATACACATTGAGATTCCCGGGCTGCTGCTAAAATAATGAAGTAAAGTAGTATAAAATACTAAGGTACACAGAACAGAGCAAGAATTCAGCCTAGAGAATACCACTAAAGAAACATAAATATTGGAGGTTTCATCACACTATAAGGCCATATATTGCTTAGCCCCCCACTACATCAAAGTACCCTAATTTCAGCAAGTGCTATCTAATTAAGCATATTGCTTACCAAGGGGCTGAATCAGTGGGACTCTAATGCAATTTAAAGCCTTTTTCTGGACTATTAATGACTCACCTGTGTGGTATTAACCTTCAAATATGCACAAAATATATACTGAAAGGGGAGCACAGCCCAAAGAGCATAAATGACATATATATATTCACATTCCCGGGGATGGTGCTATAATATTAATGACAAATAAGCTTATCAACAGTCACGGATTATACATAAGATTGCTTTATTAAAACAGATGTAAGATAGTGGCACTGTCATAATGAGAATATTTGGAACATCGTTAATTTGTGATATGTGTAATTTAATCTGAAAATTGTTATTACTATAAAACTTGACAAGTATACATCTCACAAGTAATACAATCCAGAACTACAGTACTATGTATAACAGGTCATAAAATGTGCATAATATGCAAGACATGAAATTTAGGGGTGTAATTCTTCTGCATCATGCCTAGACCCTCACCACTATCTCCCCATGCGATAACATTAAGCTAAAACATTTTTCTATATCAAATAACTAGTATAATAAAACATTTCTACAGCTACTAAAAGCTCACCTAGGAGAAAAAACCCTTTATCCAAAATAAGTGTTTAACTATGTCATAATATTTCACGTTTTGATGGTACTGTTGCCTACACCTATTTTATGTAAAATGATCTAATGCATAACTCATAATGTGCTATAAACGTGTTCCTGGGAAAATACTGACCATAGAGTTAATGGAAAATATACTATTTTGAAAACTCTATGGTTATAAAAGTTGTGATTGAAAATGTTTGGTCATCTTCTGGCGTCCAAATATAATGATAAAGAATTGAAAGGGTAGTAGTTGGTACAGGGTAGAAAAATGACATTATTGGTTAAGTCTGGTTGAACGGTTTGATATGTTTAAATTGTAAGCTTATTTTTCACCGAAATTTTACAAAATGCATAATGTAATTAGACGAAAGTGATTTTTTTTTACTGGATTGTAAAATATATAAATATTTCCACATGAAACATTTTTACAAGTTTTAACATATATGACGCATTTTCCTTTTTAAACCCAATATTGGGGGGAAAGAAAGGTTCTCTGTGTCACTGCACAATGCACCTTATTAAAGTTCCAAAATTTCCCAGGGCTGCCCCAGCCTCTGGATCTCCCATCCTGTGAGAAGGTTATATATAACGTTCTGCTTCTTACACGTCAGTTAAGGGGCATTTTATCCGTTTTCGCCCTTGACGTTCTTCTCTTAATTGTGTTTTTTGTTATTCATAAAATGGACTGTTTCCATCTTTTTTTTTTTAAGCCACATTGTCTGCCAAACGAACTATGCGATACAATATGCTTTCAAGTCTGGCAAAATTACAGAGGGTAACTAAGCTGGAGATATTTTCATATATTATAATTATCCCTCTAGTTCAACCCATCATCAAGAAGTGTTTCAGAAACGACATCACCCAGACACAACCCAGATTGGGTCATCGCCTCAACCTGAACTACTGAGTGAGTACACAAAAACAATAAATACAACCATAAAAACAATATTAGATAGGTAAATATATATATTATACACCACCAATAAAGAGGTTATCCATTAAAATAATCAATTAGACAATTAAAAGAACATCTAATGGATCAGAACTACAGTGCAACGTTAACATTGTAGCCGATTTCAATGGAATATCTTCATGGCTTACAGGGGCCCTTTATCACTCCCATCACTTCTGTGTTCCAATGGCACATTTCGTTCGCCGCTAATCCAAGTTCAAGTTTAAGAGCTCTTTTGCAGTTATGTTACAGCTAGATATGTCCTTGTTTTCCATGAAAACAGCTCGTTACATTCCCACAGTTTTCAAACGATAATTGTATCTGTATGTGACGCTGGTCTGTATACATTGGCAGAATGAGAAGCTGTGAAAAAGCATGTGTTTCATGCATATGTTGTGATATGTTTCTGCCATAGGTAATGGGAACATAAGTAATAGGAACTTCTTAAATGATATGGCTTAGACAAGTCCAACATTGTCAGTCATATTGACTTAACTACCACCGATGTTGAGCATTTTAATTGTGTCATGAAAATCCACTTCAACCAGATGAAATGAATAGACCTCTTCTGGATCAGTTCGCAATTCACTTGTGGCTTTATTTTTTTTACGAACAATCCAATCCAGCGATTTTTGGTGTCACCTATGCTTTGTTGCAATTGTTGGATTTATACTGAACCCCATGGTTGGCGATGCATACTTGATGGCAGTCACACAAAATAATTAGACATTTAGGTACATCTCAAACTGCAACTTGTTTGTTCATCAAAAGTGTGTCCAACTAGAAATATTTTCAACTATGTTGGACATGAACCTGCTTATAAAACAAAAAAAAATGTATACAAAAATGGCGGCTATTCAGTTAAGTCCTATGGTGTCTCACTTTCTATCCACCCTTTTGTGCTTGGTGTTAACTCACTGAGTATGCAGGGTTTCTCTGTTGCTTATTCCATTTTCTATTTCAGGAGTTGAAAGGATAATCCACCGAATGGTGGAGGTGCTTATCCCTTCAAACCCAACGTGTATGAAATGGCTAATTTTAGAATACCGTTACATTCAAATTCAACTCACCTCTAACTTAATTAATGATTCAACATTTTAATGGCTATCTAAATTAGTGGGATTTGTTAAACTCAACATACCATGAATAACCCCAATAATCTATATATCTCCATATTTACCCAAAGAACCGCCTGAAAAATGAAACTAAGCATTCCTAAGAGGATGGTTAAGTAACTAATGGTTTTTCAAATCCTAGTGCAGTCACATCCCATAGCTTTGAATAAACTTTACCAAAGAGGCATTACTATTATCCTTCTGCGCCCTGTGCATGACAACTCCCTTAAGCTTCATATAAACCTCATAACTTATAGAACATGTCACAAGTTGTAAAAATGACTTGGGACACAAAAAACTAGGACAGACACGTTTGTAGGATTGGGTTGAAAGTATCTCAAGAGCTTGTTAAAAGGCTAGCTATTTATATTAATCAATGCTTCATATTTAAACAACTGGTTCCAGTCATTGGTTATGCATCTCCTTCCTTACAAGACGTTGGAATTCATGCCAGACGGGATGGGATATCTGACCTTGAGATATGGAATCTTCCCTTTGGTCCTTCCGGGCTTCTTCTCAGGAATGAACCAGGAAGTGAACACTTTCAGTGTAAGCGTTAAGGCATCTCCCATTAACGATCTAATAAAACACTCAGTCACAGGAATTTTAATAGCAAGGGCAGCAAAGCTGATACAAATAATGATTGATTCACATCTAGGCAGTAGTTTGTCAGAGCTGTACTAACCAGGCACATCTAGCAGAAGGAACATTGAGCCACCATGGACGGTAAGACCAACTTCTAGTAAACTTTATAATAGTAAATTGTCTAACCCGAGAGCTGTATTGAATATAGACGGTATAATCAGTAATCCATATTTTATGAAACACACATATGTCTAAATAGTACATTTACCCATGTGTGTAATATGTCACACGCAACAACTACTACCTTTTTCATTTATTTTATACATTGGATAGCTAATTTTTTAAAATAGCATTTGTTTAATGTTTGTTAGGTTCATATTGCCTTAAGTAGATCTATAGAACATGTTTGTCATTTTATTTTTTTTCTTTTGGGACGTACATAGTATATTCTATTGAAACAATGTTTTGTGTATATTTGTGTCCTATTATATGCTGTCCATCACTGGCTACATTTTTTTTGAGGACAAATCCCTTTTTATAATCTGTAAACACAAAAATACCTGATTTCATGTTAATTTCACTGTAATACTTGAGTTCTAAATAATACATTTTAGTGAGAACTTTGGAAATTTAACAATTAGAATTTTTAATTAAATGGTTTATTAGAATGCAAATAAAGAAGCCAAAAGTCAAAATCATAGCTTGACTCGTTGTCACACTGCACGGCTAAATCACTGTCCAAAAGTCATAATAATTATAAGATGTTTGCTAATGAAAGAAAGATGTTTTCATAAAGTAAGTTAATGTGTAGCTTCGTAAATTGCTGGTTATATATCTTGCACTTGCTCATAGTATCTTCCACATTGTGAGACTATATAGATATACGATTGACTACATAGCACACAATACACTAATACTGGGGGTACTTTTTAACAAATTTTGGTTAACAATTTGCATTCAAGATAGGCACACAAGCGATTACCTGCTATTTAATGGTTTAATATTGGGCACCCAACATTCCCTTGGTTTCACCAAAACATACAAGATATTTTCTCATCTCTCTCATGGATAAAACTGTCAGGATCACCCTGCTCGGTTTACAGTACATAATCTATCTAATTAGTTATTTTCTTTAAATGTATGCGTCTGAGGAATCCTTGGCAGATTGTGCCAGGACATGTGTTAGCCTTTATGCAGAAGCCTTTATGGTAGGGTATTTAGGGTATGGTTTAGGTTTAATATATCTATACCGAGAGTATTCTACAAAACCCTGATGTTTAGTAACGGCACTGCTGTACTATGAAATTCAACATTGTTTTTAGCTTGTGAGCTGTAATTGTATATTTTTTTCAAATCACACTGATTCAGTGAATTTATACATGATTTCGTTGGTCATACTTTCTATTTAAATCAATAATTTTGGGCATGTCACAATGCCATGTGCTCAACGTGTCTGGATGACTTCACTCTCATCGCTATGACATTTTGAAGTGATGAGCAGCAACATTCATGACAACTGGCCATGAGGAAACATGCACTGGGCAAGGAATCCATGAGAGTTAAGCCTGAACAATGACGCTATGAATTATTGCTAAGAACTGTCCGCTGTAACAATGTCATTATGTGCATTAAAGATTGTTAGAAGACTCAGACACAAATGCTCTTAGCGAATTATGTCCATCACACCAAGAGTTCAAAGGGAATTAAGGAGCTTTCATTTTTCATAAAGATAAAAGGAAGAAATGTCTTGGATGTTGGCGCTTAATAAGACGCTGTGACATTAGGCTTAGTCATTAGTGATACCACCTTGACATAAATCCTTTGAATTAAGTAAGACCATCCCTATATTAGAAAGCGCGCATAACTGTATTATTATGGAGCATTTCCCACGAATATAATTTTATAAAATGTATCTATATTTTTTCTTATTTATTGATTTATATGGGGCCCTCATGTTCAGCAAAAACAAAACATAACAATTATCATGTGAGACTTACAGAAGCAAAAGTTGACCCTCCAAGTCCCTCCTCAAAGGAGGTTACAATATAGAATGAGGTAGGAGTATATTACGCAAAAGGTTACAAATATGTCAAGTGGTCTAGACACACAACTGTGTAAGCATTGATTGAAGAAATTATATAGACAAACTTATAGAACGAAAGAGGATTAAGAAGTTATTATGGGAACTACCAACAGCAGGAGTGAGACTAGGAAAGATAATAAAGTTGGGAGGCACTTTAAGTGTCAACAGTGCGACCGATAGAGGCCATACATTGTGTTTCTATGCTCAGGTGAGTGTGGCTGCACACTACAGCACCTGATATGCAGCTGGAGTAGCAGACTTAGCGCCTATGGAGTGATGTCGGGCAGCGGCCCACCGGGGATGTTATGGATACACAGTATTTTCTAAATAATTAACTTGACCCTTTTGATTGTGTTCTGTTTACTTAGAATCCAACCAGAAGGCGCACCACACGGACATGTATAACAGCTCTGAGCTAATACTGAGGAGAGGACAGTCCTTCCGGATAACGCTGGAGTTTAGCAAACCTCTGAACGATTGGCAGAGCATTGTGTTTACTGCACAAACCGGTAATCATAACTAAATCATATAAAAATACAGTAAGTGTTTTACAGGGCCACCCATACGCAGCGTCAAGTGGGACACCTAAAACCTTCTTCCTGGAATTTCATCTCTAATGTTTATACAGAATGCTCTGATTCCCAATTGCACTGGGCATTAACATTAAGGCGACACTGGTTATTGTATCAAGCAGGTTATTGTTTGGTTTTCAGTGGCACTAAGCAAAAGGTCTAGGGGACCTAATTTCCGATACATCATGACAAGTATTGTTATATGTGAGGAGCACAATGCCAATCACAAAAAGTTAATTGTAAACAAAGATATATCATCACCTGATCTACAGGGTCGTCGTCTTAATAGAAACAAAGAATTTGATGGTAGATAAGAGCTATTCGGCCCATCTAGTCTGCCCATTTGTCACGACGTAGAGACTCAGTCCTCGTCTTTAGAATAGCTTTATGCATAGCCCACGCCTGTTTAAATTACTAAACCTCTGACCCCCTAGTTGATTGCTGCTTAACATACCTACATGGTGGTTAGTCTTGAGGCCTCACCATAGGTTACAGCAAGAATAATAGAGCCGTATGTACTCTAATTCCGCTAATTAAATGTTGGAGATTGACCCTTTATTTTTTTATTACAGCCTAAATATGAGTCTTTGCAAAATTTCTACAGGGCGATTTCGTAGGACAATTACTTTATAATTTATTTTAAAAGATTTTAACAACCAAAAATGTTTAATTGTATGTTAATTCTGTAAAACCTAAACAAACTGAACTTACACCGTGTCTATACAAAGGGGGTTTATAATTCTTCTGTGATCTGGATTTTTTTCTCTCTCTCTAAAGGTCCACCGGATGCACAAGCCCATAACACTACAGTGCAGTTTCCCTTGTCTAATTCATGGACCAGTGGGATGTGGAGTGCTGTGCTAGAATCTAGCCCTGGAAATTCTCTACAAGTTATTATGTGCAGCCCAGCGAATGCAATCATAGGGAGATACCGCCTCTCTGTTAGCATCGCTATCATGGGAGAAATATTCACATACTCGCTTGGGCAATTTATCCTGCTTTTTAATCCCTGGTGCCTAGGTAACTCTACTTTCCTTACTTTGCATGGACAAAAACTGAGACACCCAGTTTAGGGGTTGATTACAAACCAGGTATTTGGCATGTTGTGAATATTTTATAGGTGAAATGAGGTTCACAATATAATATAAAAATATAAATAATATATTATAAAATAAAAAATATAAATAATATAATATAAAAATATATATATATAAATAATATAAATATAAAAAAAGAATTCAGGGTTCCTATGAAGTTAAGGCCACTAATCTGTGATCAATAAAGTGACAGCATAAACATAACTAAAGATATCAACCATATAATGTATCAAATGCTCTAAATAGACCCATTAAATATTTGTGTGAATGATGCACATAGGGTTATCATTTGATATGGTTTGGTGGTTGTTAGGTCCTAGAAAATGCCATCTGCAGCACTAGTCTAGCCACTTCCCTAGAGGGATTTATTTACATTGACATGCGCATGTTGTAATAAGTTATATTGCAGTTCCACCCTGCCCAAAGTTTTTTCAACATGGACCGGGCTATTGTTCTTTGCATTGCTGTTATTGGTTTTATAGGACAGGGAAAGCATTGTACTTAATTGCTAGATTACAGGTGCCTGATGATAGAAATACAGGTAGAATTAAGAAAACAATTACATCACACACATGATGGCATACCTTGAAAACACTATATTTTTTCTCCCCATAGATGATGATGTATATATGGCCAATGAAGATGAGCGGCAGGAGTATGTGCTAAATGATCATGGTATCATTTTCATGGGAAATGAGAAACATGTAGTTCCTCTAGGATGGAATTTTGGCCAAGTAAGTGAAGCCATTTGTTGAGCTGACATTTAATTCAAATACAAGGTAAGGTATACACTAAGCTATTGCTGACGTTAGATTTAGGGAGAATGATAAGACTAGCCTGAAGAGCTCTTGTAAAAATAGGCCAATAAGGGATGAGACCACATGTAGAAAACTGGGAAAGTGGGAAAAAAATCTCATGAAATAAGGTACCTGACCATTGGCATATCTTTCAAGCATGGCTCATTCCATCTAAGTTTTCCTTGACCTTTCCTCCTTTTCAGGTTTGCTCCTCTACCATTTGATGCATTCTTCCTAGTCGACTAAAACAAATATACTGTGGACACTGAAAGCATGTTTTTGTTTGGAAACTACATTAAAATTGTATACCTGAGTTCATGCCTCTTAGTAAGGAATTAATTTAAAAAGCTCAATTGAAGAGCTACTTATATTTAAAATTAGTAAAATATAACCTATTTTTATCAAGTCTGATGAAGAAAGAAATACTTTCAAAAATTATAGATGTCCTTCCTGGTTAATTAAATACTGTAACCGATCTGGAATATGTTAAAAACATAAGACAGAGTTAGTAAAAAAAAAAAATACACTCATTTCTCTTGTATTAACCAGTTTGAAAGAAACATTCTGAGTATCTGTATGGACATTCTGGACAGAAGCTTAAACTACCAGGCAGATCCAGCAACCGATTGCTCCCAAAGAAACAGTCCTATATATGTGGGGAGAGTTATCAGTGCTATGGTAAGAAAACTTGTTCTGCACCTAAAACAAGTCGAGTACTGAATGTTTTTTTGTTAAAGGCCGTTCATGTATTAACCTCTCTAATAAATAGATCAATAGCAATGAAGATTATGGCGTACTGGAGGGAAAATGGGAAAAAGACTTCTCGGATGGTGTAGACCCAAATCATTGGAATGGCAGTGTTGAGATTCTTTGGACCTGGCAGCGTGATGAATATAAGCCGGTAAAATATGGCCAGTGTTGGGTCTTTGCTGCTGTTATGTGCACAGGTATGTTTCACATCAATAAAATAGAATGCCGTCAAATAAAATAAGCTAAAAAACGCCCTTCTGTAAATGGTTTGACCCAAGACCAGGTACATCTCACATGATGGGTCAAGGAACCTTCAACAGACAATAACTATAAACAAATATGTCTTTGGTGGAATAACTTGCATACAAGTAGTGTTTCATCCATGAACATTGTAAATAATTTTGAAATCTACTTCAACATCAGATTCAAATAAACTAAATTTAAGTATAGAAGGTAGTTTCAAGAATGTAGGGGGATCCAAGCCTGGCTCTGATGTCAACCTATCGATATTATTACCTTCTTTGAGCCTGGCCAACACAGGTCGTGAAATCAACAACTCATCCTATGGACCTGAAACTAAATTCCGTGAAAGTCTGTTAAATTTTAAATATACTGAGTCAACACTTGCCCTCGTAAATGATATCCCACTATGCGCAACCAAGTGTTAGACATAAGCTTGATACTTTACTCAATAGTCTAGTAATGGAATCGGTTATTTTAAGCACACCTCGTCTGTTAACCAAGTAAATAGACAGAGTGCTCATCAATTAACGGCTAATTAGGTCACTTATATATTTTGCAAGCTTTTCTTAACCCCTTACGGGCTCAAAATGCATTGTTTTCAATGGGTTTAGGGACCGCCCATCGTCCTTAAGGGGTTCAAAATATTCATGTAAACATATTATGTTTATGGATATTTTGTTTTTAATGGCTTCTAAAACACTTTTTAAACAAATACATTTTGCTTCACTGCGAAAAAAAGGTGGATATTTACACAGGAGCTGTTCTGGCTGCTTACTTCGCACCTTTCTCCAAGAATTAAGGAAAGTCACGCGAGTCAAGCACATGTCTGATGATATAATAAAGCCACCTGATTTATGTTAAGAAAATCTCTGATTTGTTTTTTTGCATGTTGTCGTCATACAATGACACCAACACAATGTCCCATGTTCCAGCGTGGTTTTCCCCCATCGCTCTCAGGGCACATGCTGTAAGCAGCAAGGTCCGCATTGTTTGGCTCAGAAGTCACCGCATATCTTTTTGATCACAGTACCGATATGTCAGATCAGAACTTTAATGATTTAAATTCTTGAAGAATTACTACCGTCACTACTATGCTTATTCGAGTACAATAAGTATTCGGACTTCTAAACTAGAAATATAACTGCTTTTTTTGCAACCATTTCAAAGGAAGAGGGAAAACCATTTAATAAGCCACAAATCAGAGGAGAATATATCATTAACATCAGCGAGCACACATGACAAATTACTGTGTTATTTTGCCAAGATACATAATGTATTAATTTCTATTAAAGGATATGATATGTTAATTCCTTCCATCCCTTTCTGAGATGATCACATTATAATTATCTGTCTCCATGTGATTGTTTTATTAGCGCTCAGATGTCTGGGCATTCCAACCAGGGTCATCACAAATTTCAACTCCGCCCACAACACGGACGCAAACATGAATGTGGATCTGCACTATGATACAGAAGGAAAATTTCTGGAGATGTCAGATGACAGCATATGGTATGCTTCTAACTAGTGCCTTTAAACTCATCTTAAAGACAAACTGTACCTTAAGTTTGTGCTCATTTGGTAAATATGATAAAAGCTAGCCAACTACATAAATGGGTATGCATTTATATAAAAAGAAGTAAATGCCAATCCAAAAGTCTTGTGAAGAACTTTGGATGGGCAACGAGAAGCTGGAAAGCAGTGATGTCACATAACACGATGTAACATGACCTTGCGGTAAAACAAGGCTGTGCGAGCAGTCAGAAAGAAAGCGGTGGCGGCAGGTAAGGTAAGGGTGAGTATGTATGTTAGAGAGGGAGTGTATGTATAAGTGTGCAGTGTAAGTGTGTGTGAGAGGTAGTATGTGTTAGCAAGAATGTCTGTGTGTTGGTGAGCATGAATGTTTGTGTAAATCTTTGTGTGAGCATTAATGTAAAAGTGTGTGAGCATGAATGTGTATGCGTGTATGTGTAAGCATGAATCAGTTTGTGTGTTTGTATATAAGCATGAATGTGTGTCAGTGTTTGTGTGTAAGCAAAGAATGTATTTATACAGCTTCATCAAATTATGTACCGCTCCTTAAGCATTAGATGCTGGTCTGGTGAGTTTGCAGTCTATTAGATGGGAAATTGAGACAGAAGTTAAGGGATTGCTTGTGCAAGGACAGAAAAATAATGACATTTAGCACCCCAATTGTTAATTGGAATACATTGATGTCCATACATTATAACAACGACATTCAGTTCCATATTACATGATTCCTTAACTGTTACTGTTTAATACAGGAATTTCCATGTCTGGAACGAGTCCTGGTTTATGCGTAGAGACCTTGGTTATTTCTACAGTGGCTGGCAGGTTCTGGATTCAACTCCTCAAGAGCAAAGCCAAGGTGATATACTGGGATAATGGGATGTAGTTTGAAAATCATATGATAGAAAAATATCCCCAAAATAGATCTTATCCTAAAGTTAAATTATTACGGTATTATATCTATTGGTCAACATTATAGGAAGCCCGAGTGATAAGAAAACAAGACAACAAAACATCAATTAATATGTCTACAAAGGTGGAAACCATACTAATTCAAGTGAGGGCAAAATTGTGCACATAGGAAAAAAAATCTCACATTTCCACCGAGTTCTTTTATGCATTTGCATTTATTGTTCAAAGTGTTTTAAGTAAAAATTCCCTCAAATAAATGTGAATTGGATTGCTTGGAAAAAACTAAGTGGTTTCCACAGCTACATTTTAAATGCAGTGAACTCTTACTGTAGGGTGATATGGTTCCACCAGACACAAATTTGTGTTTCTACTACATTCAGCGATTCTCTGATATCTCTATAACTAAATTATAGTTAAACATGCATAAAATTAACTGAAGAACTAAATGGACCTTGACCTTCCATGCTTTCAAAAGCATGTCAGTGCATGGGAATAGTATTGCTGTTTGTGAATAGGTCTACATGTGTTAGAAGAGGATTTATTTTCTCTGTCTCCAGGAGTCTATCGCTGTGGTCCGTCCTCTGTCATCGCCGTGAAGGAGGGTGATGTTCATCTGGGGTACGATACTCCGTTTGTGTTTGCGGAAGTGAATGCAGATCGGGTTACCTGGATTCTGCATAAGGATGGCAGCAAAGAGAAAGCACATAGTGACACAAAATACGTTGGTCAATGCATCAGCACCAAGGCTGTGGGCAGCGATACTCGTATAGATGTTACACATAATTACAAATATCCAGAAGGTAATGTTTATCATAAAACAGTGATGTCCCATTATCCTTTCATCAATACTTCTTTATGTGTGGATAAGCAGTATTCCTATAAGACAAAATAGACAAGTTCCTAAAGGTCAACTATTATAGGAATCCAAAGTGGAAGTGGAATCTGACCATTTTTGTGTCCTACCAGTTTTTCGACATAATGCTGCATCCAGATCCAATTCACAAAGCCTTAATTTGTTTTGGTCTTTGGAGAAGGAGAAGGGGAGCAAAAAGTAGTGACAAGCGATGCAATAAACTCAGCCCTTGTTACGCGTCTGTTTATTTTTAAGGCTCATACAATCAATATGGCCTCTAGCATAAAGCATTGTTGTTTTGAATGTCATAACCTTAGCAAAATGCACATTTTCTAGGTCACATACTGTACTTTTTCTTTTCTACACAGGCTCTCCAGAAGAAAGGGAGGCGTTTGAGAAAGCCAGCAGAAACATGGGATATTACAGGCCTCCGCCAGACCAAATTGGTAACAGACCCAATACAACGAATAACAGAATTAGGAATGAGCCACCCATAAGACCTGTGTCACCTGCAGGGCCTAACTTACCGGAAACACCTTTAGGATATACACAGCCTTCAACCCCTGCAAGAAACGCGTCGCCTTCAACCCCTGCAAGAAACGAGTTCCCCCCAACACCTACAAGAAATGTATTTCCTTCAACGCCGGAAAGAAACACACTATCTCCAAGCGTACTACCTTCATCGCCTGCAAGAAATGCTGTACCTCCATCCCCTCGCAGAAATGCTGTATCTCCATCACGTGAGGGGAGTGCATTACCTCCAAGACCATCAGATGGATTCCGTGTAACACCCACCATACCTCCCCTTGAGGGTCCAGATATTTCTGGGAAGTTTAAGCTTCTCAGCCCTCTAGTTGTTGGGGATGATATTAACCTTCTTCTCTTTTTAAAGAACCTTACTCCCTACCACAGACCTGTCAAAGTAAATCTGAGCGCCTCTTGCATTCTGTACACTGGAAGACGGGTTAATGACATATTTACTGATCAAAAGTCATTGATTATAAGTCCAAGTCAAGGTGAGAACTAAAGCATGTTCTGACTCTTAAGTTAGTATTGATGTCTTTAGCACATAACCGTTCAAATGGCTGATAGCTTCCATAATATTATACGTGTAGCGGGAGTAACGGTGGCTTTATAATAAAAATGTAGCTGTGTGAAAGGATAAAAACTGCAATATTTCAAGATCTTTCACAGATTGTCACTGTAGATGGGGGATAATCCTCTGATTTGATGATTTTGGGCCAGTTACATTTTGTGTAGATTAGTGACTTTTTGTGTATTAACTGCAGTTTCTCATACAGCCACCAGGTAGCTCTAGTTTAAGGAAAGCTAGGACACATTTACAACTTGCTGGGTAATGCTCATACCAGGGAACTTCTGGGGTCCGGCTACCCGGAGCCTTCCCTTGCGGGATGCGGCCAGGACTGCCCACTGATGTCGGCAGGTGGTCCCGTTGATGGGAGTTCCCGCTGATGTTGGGTGAGTTCCCGCTGATGGCAGTGGGAAACACCCCCATTTAAAGAGAAAATGGGCGGGAAGCGGGGCTTGTCAAGACCCCGCGACCCAGAGGATTGTGGGTTCTTGAACCAGAGAAGCAGTGCAATGTCGGCAATGTCCGGGTCAAACCCAGAGAGTTCTCCGGTATGGTAATGCTCACTATCCATGAGGCCTGCCAAATGTTTATTACTAAGTTACATGTCTGGAGTTGCAGGTTATAGAATTCCACCTTCCTTTGATTGATTGGCATACGATAGATACAATAGTATCTTTCTTTACACGCTACATAAAATGAAGAATTAGTAAAGTAATTAACTACTGAGATTATGCAGTCAGTGGATGTACAGATTTTGCATTTACATAAATCAAAACAAAGTAGCAGCCTAGGGCTCCAGGCTTCCTACGGTACATTTCCAAGCCCAGTCATGTTAAATACAATAAATAAAGGAATTAGGGAAGTTACTTTTGCGGTAATCTTGTTATGTATTAGGTTAGATTAAAGAAACAGGAACACAGGTTTATTTTGCCGTTGTTTGTTTTAAAATAGCCAACATCTAAAAGCTACAACAAAACTGAAATACAAAACAATATCCACTAGATGGTGGTATTTTTTTCTTCTTCGTCATCATTATCATCATTCATAAACTCCATGCACTATGATGCGCTAAATTAAGCGTATTTGAATATGTGTTAACTGGAAGGACTAATCCAAACAAAAAACACATTGCGACATTATATTACAATAATAGATTATTAGGATTTTACTGTATATTATGGCCTAACGTCAGATGCTTTGTTTTCCCAGATGCACATATCTCCCTGCAGATTCCATATTCCCACTACCAAGGGGGTTTAAAGAATGGAAATATGATCCAGGTGGTGGCACTGTGTGAATTACCCTTTGGTGAGAAAGTTCTTATAACAAAAGATCTAGTTCTGGAAAACCCACCCATTTACATTAAGGTAAGGCTATAGCAAGATCTCAGACTGTAGAATTAATGTAAATAATGCAAATACAAGTAAGTTAAACTATACAGTATTCTCTCTGGAACTCATTCACAAAAATAGCAAGTCCTGGTTGCATTTATTGTGCATTTCTTAATATGGGGCAAAATGTAACAAGTTACTACGTTTTATCTTGTAGGTCACTAGTATAATGAAAGTTTGCGTTAGGGTCAAGGGTGTACAAGATGAGAGAAGGTGGTGATATCCATGTGGTCTCTGAGCCCCATACCCAGGAAGGCCACTCACCGACCTTCCCTCACCTATCGGTCTATTAACACACTCCCAAAAAGATAGAGAGGAGTATATCCCTGCAGCCGCCTATAGAGTGCACTACATTTTAGGTGGTATTCCTATGACCATTCATTAGAACTTTAGCACATGTTGTACGTGAAATAAATGAGTTGTTTTCAGCATCAGCAAGATGATTTTCTGTTTATGGTGTGGGTTATTTAGTTTTTAGGTAGTCATTGGTTTATTGAGAATCCTGAAATGGCTGGAGTGGTCACTGCTGGCTATTCTTGATGTAGGTAGGGTTGGATTTGGAAGAAGCCAGAGATGTGCCTACAGAGGACTCTAGAGGGACTACAGTGATCAGAGGGGAATGGCTTTACAGCAGCCCCATCCATGTGATACTCACTTTCAATCATGTTGCTGTCCTTTTCACACACTGTCTAGCAATTAACTGCCAATTAATATATGTTGCTTATTATATTCCAGTTCACGAGATTGTGTTTTGTCCCCAGAGTCATTTGGTAGAATTTAGATCTATAAAAGGTATAAAAGCCTCTCCAACGAAATAGGCTATCAAGAGAAAAGTATTTCAACATTACAGCTTTTATAAACTCAAGACCCTCTCGCTTATTTGGTTGTATGAGGGTTTTTCATTTAAATCTTATGTAGAATAAATTAATAGATCATTAGATATTTGGGTATCCATTTGGGGCTGAGCAATATCCTGCTGTCAAACACTGCAGAACCTCAAGTTGGTGGATTTATTATCTAGTCGGCAATATATGGTATTTAAAATGAGTACATATAGCTGGTATGTTAGCCCAGTTGGATTCAAACCCCGGCCTGATAGTCACCTTGATGGAGTTGGTAAAACTGTCATTGTGTCTCTAATTACTTATATTCCATGCAAACTAAAAATATTTTTTTTGTTAATATTTTCAAACTCAATGTATTTGTTTTTGCAAAGTATGGAGGAAAATATAGGTTTCCAATACCCACTGTGTCCTACTTTGACCATTTACACCTTTGTGCACAATTACGTTTTAATCCACCTTTTTTTGTTTTGTACAGAAAACGTTAGTTAGCCTTAAAATATGAACCAATTATGGGCACATATTAGTCAAAAAGAAGTAATTAAATTGGAAATGAATAAGCAGAATGAGTATTCTAGTTATGATGAGCGTTTGCTTACTCTACAAGAGACACCTAAGGTGTGACCTTGTCACAATGTTCAAATTCATTCAAGGACATTATATGACCCTTGCAGACAGAACCTCTGCATTAACCTTAATTCATTTTTCTTTTTTCCTTCAATTCTAACAGGTCCTTGGGACAGCAGTGCATCAACAGACAATGACTCTTGAGATCCGTTTCACAAATCCTCTAACTGTGGCAGTTAAAGATTGTTACCTTGTGGTTGAAGGCAGCGGCCTGGTAGATGGACAACTTTCCGCAGTGTGAGTATGAGCAGATGTTTGATTCTGACAAGTGTGTAACTAATTTGAAGTAATTCAAAATACAGTAATTTTCAAAACCTAATCGTGTGACATCTGTGAAACGCCTGGGAAAGTGTTTTTTTCAGTGCTCGACTTGTAGGAGCATTTAATTTCAAGTGTACAGTGAAGAAGTAACATGCTACTGCCCCTACTATTAAAAGCAATGGTGTTTGTTAGAGAAGCAAGACTTTATGAACAACGGCCAATATTTTTTTCAAGGACAAATTCCACTTTCTTTTAAATGTGTGTGTATATACACCGATCAGCCATAACATTATGACTACTGAAAGGTGAAGTGAATAAGACTGATAATCTTGTTATCATGGCACCTATCAGTTGGTGGGATATATTAGGCAGCAAGTGAGCAAGTGAACATTGGACAAGTGTAAGGATCTGAGGGACTTTGACAAGTGCCGATGGCTAGACGACTGGGTCAGAGTATCCGCAAAACCAGACGTGCTACTGAAATTGCTGAAAAAAAGTTAGTGCTGGATCCGATAGAAAGGTGTCAGAGCACACAGTGCATCGCAGTTTGTTGCGTATGGGGCTATGTAGCCGCAGACCAGTCAGGGTACCCATGCTGACCCCTGTCCACTGCCGAAAGCGCCTATAACGGGCATGTGAGCAAAGGACTGGACCACAGAGCAATGGAAAAAGGCGGCATGGTCTGATGAATCAAGTTTTCTTTTACATCACGTGGCTGGCCAGGTGTGTGTGCAACGCTTAGCTGGAGAACACATGGCACCAGGATGCCTCCGTGAGGCCCCACCTTGCAAATTACATAACGTAAAGGTCTTGGTGCCAGATACCACAGCACACCTTCAGAGGTCTAGTGGAGTCCATGCCTTGACAAGTCAGACTTGTTTTGGCAGCAAAAGGAGGACCTACACGATATAGGCAAGGTGGTAATAATGTTATGGCTGATCAATGGAAAGTCCCATGCAGCTATGTCCAAGGGCATACCTGCTTCAATCACAATGAGACATCAATCCAAGAAAAGAAAACATTTCATAAGCGGCGGAATAACAAACGTTTCGGGGCACACATACACTCTGTTATCAATATGCACATACAATGGCAGAAACTGCTGAATGGAAGCATACCTCCATATTTTTCAGAATCAGCTGCTAAGCTATTGATTTTTAACAGTAATTTGTAGCAGCTACTCTGCTGCATTACATTACAAGGAGCTTCAGGACCCAGTCTGGCAGGATTGAATGTCAAAGGCTATATTTTAATGAATTAGGGTGTGTGCGACCTGTGCGGCCGCACAGAGCGCCATGGCAACAGGGGCGCCTGCCCGGGACTTAAATTAAAACATCTGGGTTTTTTTTGTTTGTTTTTTAACTTTATTTAACATCCTCTATGTTAAATAAAGTTTTTTTTAACTTTATTTAATACGGAGGATGTTAAATAAAGTTAAAACAAAAAAAACGGTGTTTTAATTTCAGTCCCGGGCAGGGGCGCCGATCGGTCACTCGTGAAGTTTTCAGCAACCCCCCCCGCGCCCCTCACTCTCCGTGACTCTGTCGCGGTGCCGGCGTTTCATGCTGAGAGGTGGAATTATTCTGGCGCTCAGCTGTGAAGCGCGCACCGCGGCAGAGTGGGAAGCATGGGAAGCAAGTGCTCTTTCAGAATAAGGAAAAAAATAATTGAATATTGAACCGTTGACTGACGTTTTGACATTTTTTTCATGCAGGGTGCCTTTCCTCAAACCTAAAGAGAAAATAAGGTTCAAGGTGGAGCTAACACCTTACAGGACCGGCATCAGACAACTTATAGTGAATTGCAAATGTAAATACTTTTCAATTAAAGGATACAAGCAGCTGGAAGTAGTGCCCCTTTAACAATATATAAAGTAACAGTGACATAAAGTCTATGACGGTAATTATTTATAAAGCATGTGAAGATTTATGATGTAAATAAGGTGTGACAGACATCGGGTATTATCTGTTCTTGTACGATAATCACCTGGTAATGAGTCAGAGTATTGCTGTCTAAAAATGTATTTATTTCATTGATGTTCTCTGATTAAATCTCATGTCTGTTGTAAGTGTGAATCGATATTTTTAGTTTTTTGAATATACTATGCCTGAAAGTCCTGCTTGTAGGAAGATATCATATCTTTGAAATTTATGTTGTGCACCGAATCACTATGTGGCTTTAAAGGGGTTCAAAAGAGTCAACAAAAGCCTCCTCTATGATATCCCTAATTACAAAGTAATGGATCCATGTAACATTTTTTGACCCCACCTTTATGTTGCGCTGCATCAGGCTCCACATTGAGGTCCTCTCTGCTCATGAGCAGGTTACAATCTCCATGTAGTGCCTGCATGCTGCAAGGTAGGTAAGACATTAATGTATTTTTCTAGCAATATATAGTTATACATTATACAGTCCTTTGCCCCGTTGTAGTATATCAGAAGCTACTGAAGATATGACAGTGAAAGCCCTACGGGGCAGAGATTTCTTATATCCTAATGTATTCATATATGCTATACCGTAATCATAATGCAGAGTACAGTACTGCACTCATTATTATACCTGGGAACTCCCCAGGGCAGGCTACCCACAGCTCTTTCTCCATGCATCGGGCAGGGCTATCCCCAAACAGTCTTGAGTAAGAGAGAAGGTGAGTGGGAAATGAACCCCCTTCCCCCCCCCCCGGCCTGGAGAAAGAGAGAAGTGACCCAGAGACCCGAGGAAGCAGTGCTCCACCTAGAGACTCCAGGTCAAACACAAGAGAGTTCCCGGGTATCATTATTGTACCGTCCATTTTTTATGCTGTAAACTGTACATCTTTTAAAGATAAAAGAATAAAAACGTACATACATAGGAGCCAAAACAGAGGAACACTTTTGTAGGGTTTAAAATTGTTGATTGTGAAGGCAAAAATTGTATAAACCACAGTTTTAAAACATACTTTGTATAAAAATGGCTAATTACATTCATTATAGGTAAATTTTCTATGTCCATAACCGGTTTTATGTGAATGCTTACATGACATACAGTGTCTGTGTGACGAGATGTCTTTAAGATGTTTGATTTAGGCATTCAGGGTCTGAATAACCCACTTTCCTACTATTCCTGTCCCACTCTTTGGGGCTATTCACTATTGTACACATTGACATCTTGAAGGAACACCGCACCATGCCTTTTCATATCTATTGCAATACGTTTTTCTAGAGTGTGCCCTAACTTAATAATTCTAAATATTAAAAACAAATCGAATAAGCATATATGTCATTATTATTTATTTATTTAAACTATTAATCTTTAAATCAATAAAGAGCATCTAATAACATTTTATTATAGTAAGTAGTATTATTTTTCTACTTTAATGATGATTCATATCAATATGTTTGTCAGTCTATCGTTACCACCATAACCATGAGAAGGAAAACATGAAAACAAGGCCTATTTTGGGTTTTAACAACTAAAATTAATTTTTTTTCTGCATTTACTAAGTTGTCACCCTCCAAAGTACCCAATAAAATTGCACATCATTTTGCCACCAAACATACTGTTGGCAGCTTCCAGGCACTCGGCAAGCTCCTGGCTGAGTGTGTGTTGTCCTCGGAGGCTCTGCAGAAATCTAATCATGTCGCTAACCAAACCCTTTGGCCCTGTATGTTTCAAAAAATATTCTCACTGATCAAGAAAAATGGCAAATAAGT
The DNA here is from genome assembly GCA_009364415.1 of Spea multiplicata. NCBI lineage: Eukaryota > Metazoa > Chordata > Amphibia > Anura > Pelobatidae > Spea > Spea multiplicata. Next base: position 24,676 of record VKOC01004335.1, read on the forward strand.
TACTTGTAACCTAAGTGCTTCAAACTTTAATGATGTTCACTAATTGAAGACGCGAGGACTGGTTGAGTGTGGGCTAATACTCTGTAGGGCATACTAGTGGAGGACTGGCGATGGTGCTACATCGGCTACCCTGATCCAAAGATTTGTGGCCGCAAGATTTTTTTTTCTTGCATGTTTTCTCTCTTTTTCCATATAACCACCAACAAGTGAGCATTTACACTGACTTTTTTTGTGCCCCATTTATGGGCATTATATCTCATTTTGGTGAAGGTATGATAAACAGGGCTGCATAGTAAACGCTGAATAATATGTTGTCTGATAATATTATAAAATATGACATCAAATATTATTATAATATTTTCCAGTAGCCCCAGTACTCTGTGTGTCGGATCTCATTGGAGGTTTGGTTTCAGAAATTATCTTGTAGCTCTTATTTTCTCAACAAAAGAAGCAGCCAATAATTATCATTGGCCAACTTCCCGGGGTCATTAAATAGGCAGGGTCTGTTCAAAGAACAAACCTGTGTAACTAGTGGGTTAGAGGCGGAGATATTATATAATTAATTTTAACAGTTTGGAACAGCCCCGCAGCAGATGTGGAGAGGCTAATACAGGGTATTTAAACGTTTGTAACATTTGAGTCTTTACATCAAACTCTATGTTTCTATGTAATGTGAACATTTGCATGGTCTTCTTAAAAAATGGCCTTCACTTCCGTTTAGTGAAATAATACATTTAATGGGTAGTGGCTCTTAAAATAAAAATGAAAACGACTCCATTTTGATTTCAGAGACTAATTATTTTGTTTACTCGAAAACCTGTTTCTAAGTAAGGCTGCGAGACGGGTGTGTCTGATGTTTTAAATCTAATCACGACATCCATCATACTATTAACTTTTATGGTCCAATGTGTATATATATATATATATATGCATGTATATATATATATTTCCCCAGAGGGTTAACCAATGCTTGGATAAATACTGGTACATAAATGTTCTTCAACTACAATGTACAGACATAACCCAAGCTATCAAATTTTGGATGAAATACCTGTATATAAAGATGATGAAAACTCTTAATTTTACATAGTCATGTATTTTACACCCATGCCTTTTTCTTCAAAGAGTTGGCAAATTTAATGAGCTCCACAAAACAAGAACATGATACATTAGTGGCTTGTGAGCTCTTACTCATGTAGACATTATAGCCGTTATTATTACGGCTATATTACCGTGTTAAAGGGTTTTTGACACCAGTTGATATAAAGATACACATGCCTTTCCTCGCATTAATCCTTTGAGTCAGTACGCAGGTTTTTTCTTTTGTAAACAGTTAATGGGCTACAATTTTCCAAATGCATGCTTAATAGGACCACTTAATTGAACCCTAATTACCCCAATCCTATCGTTAATATACCTAACGTGTATATGTTTAAGGGTTCCATCTAAAACGTATTGCTGAAGAAAGTATAAAAAGTTCAAGAAAATAAACAATGGACCACCGCGTTAACCTTTGCTCATGGTAAACTGGCATGAATATGAAAAACGGAAAGAAAAAGCTCTGGTGATGGTCTGTAGGCTGTAATGTCTGTAACAAACCTTGACCAGTTGTTTTCTGGTCACTCCAGAAGAGATTTATCTAATATTTAGGATTTTATTTTCATTTTTTGTGAATAAAATGGGGTCCATGCATTGTTTGGTAGGCTTTCTCTTGGATTTTTTTTATTTTGGTCATGTTTAAGTGATACCATCTTGGAACATGGCCATGACTTCATCCAGGAGCTTGTCAGGTCTAGACTGCGTAAGGTGGAAGAAGAATGAAAACAAAAAAAAAAGGGCTTCATGACCTCAAATCCCTTAACAAAGAAGGCACCAGTGTCCATTTTATACCTTAGAACACCCGAGGATACTGGCCTGAAGACAACCCTGCGCTGCAATAAAGTAAGGAACCAGTGGTGGCCTCCCAAGCTTCAGAAAACTTGAAAATCTCTTAGGTTGGCTGACATAGAGTTCTCCTCATCCTACACCATATGAATCCTGGATGGTGTGAACCTGCATATGGGGCATGGTCATCCCCTATTACATCCCCTGGATAATAAAGTGCTGAGTTTTGCATCTATTTTGCCATCAACTTTTTTTGTATGAATGAAGCAAACTCGGTTACATGAGATCTAAAACATGCTTTACTAATTTGTGTTACAAAAGGAAGATTGGGTTTGAAGGGTTGATGATTCAGTTAAAATAATAATAGCTGAACCTACTGTAAGACATGACTCGAAATTCCTGCCTAGCAAGTAGCAATAATCCATCTGCAATCATAACATGAGGTACAAAGCCAAAATGTTGAATTTACATAATGACGCGAGGTAGATTGTAAATTAAACAAGGGGCAATATCTCCTTCTTCTGTCACTTCTACGACTCTATTTGGGTGTACAAAGCAAAATCATTTACACACAAATAAATACATCACTAACAATTAAGCAGCGGGAAGTGGATGGTTTCATTTTTACGACAATCTACTGGCAGAGAAGACAACAGGGGACATGGCAGGTACGTAAGAACCCAGAATCTTTTGTGCACTTATATTTATCCACATTTAACCACATTTTTTTTCAACTGATTTATCACAAAATAGTTATTCTGATTATAAGTTTCACTAACAGATCAGTATTAGCATAAATTCAACAGCTCTAATTATGTTTTGATTAAAGGTTGTTGTACAGACGCTGGTTTTCCCAGAAAGGAGTAGGTGTTTTATTGATCTAAATGAAACAATTTTTCAACTTACCAAAGATTCTGGGTTGTTGTTTTTCTGGTCTTCAGGTTTTTATCCAATTCTTATGTGTTTCAGTTATACAAAATCGGTTCTGTATTTCTGCGATTGTTGGCATAAGGGATTAGTCTAACATGATTTGGTAACATAGCCTGACATGTGTTGTTTGCTCTTATGATTATTTGACCCTAGCTACCCCGACTGAACAAATATTCTGGTAACGCTTGTGTTGCATAGTCCCATCCAAACAATAGTGATCTGTGCCTCCCAGGGCTGGGTAATATATTCTATGAAATACAACAGTATAATATTATGCAAAATACATATATGATACCTGTATAAAAGCAGTGGGCATAAGTAAAATTATTGCATATGAATCTAATGCTCATATTGTATATTGATTCTCCAAGGCGAAGAGTCAAAGATTAACATCTTGAGGTGCAAGATACAGTTACCACCGGTCCCTGGTAAATTCATAAATGTTTTCTGGCATAAGGGGTCATGTCAGACAGCACAGAGGTTCTTATGCAAGAAAAAGAATTACTGCATACAGTAAGAATAATGTTTGATTCGTGCTTGGCAGGTATTTCATCTAAGTAGGGTAATAAATAGAGTCTTCATGTGAGACCACAGCTTTATGATGCAGAAATAAGTAATGGTGTGAACATTAACATTTCAGTTTTAGGTACCATGATCACTAGTCAAACTTTGGGGGTATTGATTTCAATTACATTTACTGTTCGTTTGCTAAGTAAAGCAGCAGTCTGCGAGCGCGTTTGATAATAGATGTTTCAGGAAGACACAAACCTAAAGTTTAATGCAATGTTCAATCAGTGAGATTTCTTGAAAGTCACTTCATCCATTCAATTACACATTATGCAGTGCCAGCTCAGATTCTTACAGGAGAAGCTCATTGAGGTTGGTTCTAATCAGGGGTGGGCTCAACAATTGCCCCCTTATAGAGACCACTCAGCTGTATCTGCCCACCAGGCCAGAAGGTGCCAGCCCTCCCCTGGAATCGATACTGTCCTTGTAAGGGAATCTAAGGACAATATGGTGGGATACATTGTTTAATTCCCTAAGCAATACGGCTTTATGAAGTGACTAAGGAAATATTTTTGGCACTCACTGCACTCCTGTGAACTCCTGTGCTTGGGACCTAGAATACCCAGGATTTTTTTCATGATGTACACAGTTAAGAACTAGTTCACTAACACAGAGTATAAATCAAGTAATTATTTTCAGGGTAGAGTGACATGTCAGTAATGGCTCTGACGACCTCTTAGATCCACTCTGTTGCTCAGGGCACGTCTCTGGGTGTCACTTCTACCATTCCTATTAATTTTTTAAGCTGTCTGTAGCCAGCAATAGTTGCCTGTTCTTTGAGCCAGTTATCTGAGCTTATTGTGCTCCCTGTATGTGTTGATGGAGACTGACCCCAGCTAGAGCCTTTATTCCCTGACTCCTATGTGTCCATTGCCAAGTAAAGGCAGCCACACAAACCCAGACTCAACCTGAGGGGCATGTGACTGTTATGAGTGAAGATCAGTACCTATAGTTAGTGTAGCTCTTCTTTGAATATCTACTGTTATTGGTGAAGATTGGTTTAGATTGTTTTGCATATCTCTTCATAGAACATCCAGTCCTTGAACCTATTCAGTTCAACATGTTATTGAAGTGTTCTTGTTGTCTGTGTGGGACAGCTGTTTTTTGAATGTTTAGCTCATATTTTGAGGTTCTGTAGAGAAAATAGCACCTACAGAACAACTACACACACACAACTAGGGTCAGACTGGCGATGACAAGGCAGCCCTGGCACTTTAAGGTTGGTGGTCACCTAGCTATATATATATATATGGCCACAGGTTACATTTTTATGCTCACACAGGGTGCAGCTAAGCACATTCAGCTGCTGGCTGCATACTGTATCCAATTTGGAGGGGCAGATCTAAAACACGTGGCTCAGGTCCTTAGATATATTGCAGAGAACTTTGCTGGGAGGGTGTTCCACATATCTACCATCCCCTCAGTAGATGTGGTTGAGGCTAATACAGTGAGGGAATTTAAACATGCATTGGATAGGTATATGACTATCCTCAATCTGACAAGACCAATGCCTGGTTAAGGTGTGGCTCTTTAGATCAGAAAAAATGGGCAGACTAGGTGGGAACTCTCTGGGACTGACCCGGACTGTCTGGGTAAAGCTCTGTATCCGTGGGTCTCTCGGTCGGTTTCTCGTTCCTTTGGGCAGGGGAGGGGTATTTGGTGGTGCCCACTCCCTGCTCACATTCTGCTTACTGCCCCTAGCTCCATGCCAAGTTCCCTCCCACTAAAGGCTCTCTGCAGCTAGCCCCACCCCTACATGAAGTCGCTCCCAGAAGAGGGAGAGCTGAGCGTAGCCTATCCTAAGACATTCCCAGATATGCATATATTTAGATACATTTACTTAGCGGTTGTGGCTGTTAAGAAAAAGTTTTCACTAATTCTATTTGGTTTGCCTTAAATGGAAAACATATGTTTTTGTGAGCTTTTGTGTGTTTTACCATCATTTGATGACATGTAGGGTTTGCTTTAAACTAGGCATCTAAAATATAGAGAACTCCTTAGGTAAAAAAGGTTGTCACTTAAATACGACTATGGCAGAACTATGAAGATTGGCCATTGTCCAGCACCCTGCTACTCAAGGGTTAAAGAGGTGTACCTCTTTAACCTTTGGTATTGTTAAGAGGTAAACCCACAGAAAATAATAAATTAGTATTAGTTTGCTTCGCTGCTCTGAAAATTTTTTTGACACTGGATGAGGCTGTTTAAATCTTACAAATAAAGGTGATTGTATGGTTAGGCCAAGCATGAGCAATGCAGTATGTGCTCAGGCATGCCACCAAGTGAATGAATTAGGTACTGCTTTAGAATTGAAACCTTGTAAATTGAGTTTTATGATAACTTGTTCATACATACATCCAGATGGCAATCAAAAATATATGTGTGTGCGTGTATATATGTATATATAATCGATCAGCCTAAATTTTTGGCCACTGACAGTGGTGTTGGGAGGGGGCCAGAGAGGGCCATGGCCCCCCTAAATTATGCCCCCCAATTGAAATGCGGAGAGAGAGAGAGGCGACAAGCAGTCGCTCATGAATACATTTTCAGCAACCGCTTGGCGCCCCTCACTATCCTCCACGAGGCCTCTGTCTTGGTCGCGGTGCCGACATCATATACCGGTGCTCAGCAGTGAAGCAGCGTGCACCGTGGCAGACCCGCAAGACAGAGGTCTTGCGCTCCCACTGCAAGAATTCTGCAAGGCATGTGAACAGCAAAGGGGGAGAGGGTACTTAGTGAGAAGGGGGGGGTAGGGTAGATAGTGAGAAGGGGAGAGGGCAGATAGTGAGAAAAGGGGGAGAGGGGGACACTGTAGATAGTGAGACAGGGGGTAGTACGAATATTGAAATAGAGTTGTGAGAATGAATGTGTGGATGATTTGTGTGAATGAGAGAGAATGAACTAATACATTGTGTGAATGAGTGAGAGAAAATGAACTAATTTGTGGATAAATTGTGTGAATGAGTGACAGTATGAATTAATGTGTGGATGAATTGTCTGAATGAGTGAGAGAATTAATGAATTTGTGAGAATGCATTAATGAATATGTGTAAATGATTTGTGTGAAAGAGAATACATGATTGGTTGAATGAATTCTCTGAATGAAAGTGTGAATTAGCGAGTGACTGTAAAGGATTTTGTGTGTATCATAGATGTATAATTGATTTGTGGAAAGGCAAAGATGGCACAAGCAGGGTGTTTAAGCCTTGAGGACCAAGATGGCACAGGCAGGTTGTTTATGGGACAAATTTGACTCATGGTGGGCTGTTTGGGGACAAGGATGGTAAGTCCTATGTGTGTAATTTGGGTGCTGGTCAGGTTCTATGTTGGTAATGTGGATTCCAAGGCTAGCCTTTGGAGTGTGCAACCTGTGATCAATGCCTGTAATTTTGGGGGGTTTTATCTATACCTTTAATGAGTTTTTATGTGAATTCCAGTTGATCTATACATGCAAAGCTGGGTGTGTGTTATTCTGTTGATCTGCTATGCTATGTTTCCATACATTATGTATATATACCTGCAAATACAGGGTTTGTATGTCTTATTCAGTTGATCAATACCTGCAGTGCTGTTTCCATGTCTGGTTTATTTGATCTATACCTTCAGTGCTGTGTTTGTGTGTTCGTTCTGTTGATCTATACCTGAAATGCTATATTTCCATACATTATTTATGTATACCTGCAAATACAGGGTTTGTATGTCTTATTCAGTTGATCTATACGTGCGTATGCTGTTTACATGTGTTTATTTGATTTATACCTGAACTACAGGGAGTAAGTAAAAGAGAGGTGTGGCTTACTAAATTACCTCTCAATGTCATGGTAGGGTGAGAAAGAAAAAAGACTGCACTGACTCTTGCAGTCTTCCCCTAATCTGTAGGCACTGTGGCAAATATTTGGTTTTTGGTGTGGGAGTGGAGGGAGTGTTTGCATGCCAGGGAGCGTGGAGCAGGGCCCAAGGAAATGCTTTCCTGGGGTCCAATTTTTTCAATGAATTTTTTAATGACACCTGCTGCTTGTGACTTCTGTAATTCTCGTTTGGCATGCCCAACGTGTTTTTATCATGTCACTATACCTGGGAATTCTCAGTAATCAGAGATGAAGAATACTGGACCTCCCAGCCCAGTCTCCAACCTAATCTTTAATTAGTGCTATGCTACACTTAATATGTTCTTAACATTTCTCTTTTTTGACATTAATATGTTTCATATTGTAGTCTTAAAATTAAAGAAATTCACAATGGAAGAGTCTGCAAACATGGAGGAACATCGGACTCATTACTACAACACCAGCAGCCTGGTACTGAGAAGAGGACAGTCATTTAGAGTAACACTGCACTTTAACAGACCCATACAGAGAAGAGAGAAGGTGTTTTTCATTGCAGCTACAGGTAACAGTTCATAAGTGTAATACATTTAAATTCGCTTCCTCAGCACTTTCAGTTATGTATTGTTCCTATGGCTATTTATTTATCTCTTTCATTATCTGCTTGTAGGACCAGAACCCCAGGAATCCGATCAGACCATGGCTTACTTTCAACTCTTAGACTCTATGACTGAGGGTTGGTCAGCATTTCTAGATTCTAAGTCATCTGAAGACGTGAACGTCACCATCCACAGTCCTGCTGATGCTGTCGTTGGTCGTTACAAACTCAGCATTTGCATCTATTCCAAAAGAAAGAGGGGATATTTTAAATTGCATGATATAATACTCCTATTTAATCCATGGGCTCCAGGTAATCCTACAGATAATTTCATGTAGAAATGTGTGAAGAATTTTAATGTCAAACAAAACAAGGATTTCTAGGTCTGAGTTTAAGTGAGGAACATTAGGCGGTCCTCCTAATAGTCAATGTTTTAAGATGTACCAAAAGAAACCAGAGGGTTTGAAGAAGTATCAATTTCTGCTAGGAATTTGTTCCATATATCACAAAGTTCTGCCAGTATTTAGTTCACTTGTGTCACGCCAAGTTTTTCTTGTGTTAACACTTACCAGTGTAGCTCACTTATGTTTGTCACACATTCTTCACATTATTTTAGAGTATGCAGCTCTGGCTTTCATAAAATATATATAATGACTGAAATATTTTGACCTTGAAAATATTATCCTGCCAAAGGTTTCCACCATAAACATATATTTAAAAGGTGTTCTCAGTGAGCATCGGTGGTATAAAGCTACTTATGCTGTAAATATATATGTTTTATTTAAACAGAAAAATATACTCTCTATTTCCAGACGATGCAGTATTTATGGAGGATGAAAGTGAAAGACAAGAATATGTTTTGAATGACAGTGGCATCATTTACTTTGGACATGAAGAGCTTATTGAAAGTGAAGGATGGAACTTTGGACAAGTAAGAAAAATGAAGTAGTAACAATGTAATATGGTTGTGTTTCTAAACACTGAGGTTTTCAATTTCTCTTCAGTAGATGATTGGTAAAAGGGGGTTCACTAAAGCTGGGGTTTGCACAATTCAATTTCTTGAATTCACAATGCATTATAAAGGACAGGCAAGTCTAAAAGGTGAAAGAATACTAGGCTAATGATCCTTGGATGAAGGACAACTACGTCCCTTCAGAGAGACCCAAACGCATTGAGGTAGAATCTGTTCAAACTGTATTGTTGTATTTATAAGTGCTCTCCACAGCATACTTTCCAAATAGGTAAATAGTTCAATTAGTGAGGTGACTTTCAAGAAGTCTCACTGACTTAAAAATATCCTTTATACAGGGCAATGAGCTTCTTGGTGCAAAGTAAGCGTGATGGATGGTGTTAGAGTGAGTGCATATCTTAGATCATGGTATTAATGTGAGTGCCTGCTAACATATGGTGCTAGAATGCATGCGCACATTAGTATATGATGTTAGAGTGTGTGTTAACATAGTGTGTTAGAAAGTGGATGAGGGTTTTTGTTTATGGTATCAATGTATCTGTGTTTGAGCTATATTTTGTGTGTATGTTAGCATATAGTGTTAGCGTGTGTGTTAGCACATGCTAGAGTTTGTGTTTATTGTAGGGTGATTAGAGTGAGTGGGTATTAGAGTGAGTTTTCCTGCTGTGTGTTACTCTGTGTTAAATGTATTAATTATGGGGATGGGGTAATAGGCAAATATGTATTATATTATTATTATTATTTATTGTTTTATATGGCGCCATCATATTCCACAGCACTGTAGAATGGATATTGTAGCCAATGCAAATCAGTGCCCATTAGCTGTTGATGGTGTTTCAGTATCAACATGAGAAGCTGTGCTCTTCTTCAAAGATGATTAAAACAATCAATGTACGGTTTAGGTATTTAAAAGAAACTTGTAAGGCATGTGACAGTAAACTTTGCTTGTTACAAGCAAGTCCTTGCCTGAAACTCACAAACTATTCACCCCCTGAGTAACAATAAAAATAAATGAATAAAAAAGAAATGAGGGTACCCCTAATAGCCAAGAAGGCCAACAGCCGCCCTTTTATTTTGCACTCTATGACCTCCATCCCCTTCATCCTCTGCATATCAGGATGATTCTGTGCACCAACTAATGCACTCTATTCATATTTTCTTTCCAGTTTGAGGAAGGCATTCTGGACATCTGTCTGTTAGTACTGGATAAAAGTTTACACCACCAAAGTGATCCAGCCTTGGACTGCTCCCAGAGAAATGACCCTGGTTACGTGGGTAGGGTTGTAAGTTCTATGGTAAGTATGGTATATCATTTTTTAATACATTTTCCAATGCTCCTATAGTTCTGGAGTCATACTGTATGTCACATTAGAATCATATCTAAACATGTCCCAGGGTAGGCTACCTGGAGTCCTTCCTCTTCTGGGGAAGTAGCTTTGTGAAGGTTTGGGGCTAGCCCCAGGCAGCCTTTAACAAGTGGATAGGGGGGAGTGAATGGGCACGGCGAATGCAGAAAGTATGCCAAATATGTTTTTCTAACCCAAAAAATCATATGATGACTTAAAATGTTAATAAAATGAATAACCGTGTCAGGATTTATGGAAAACTAATTTGCTGCAATTCTGCAGATAAACAGCTGTGATGACGATGGTGTGCTGGAAGGAAGATGGTCTGGAAAATTCTGGTTTGGAACCGATCCCCAAATGTGGATTGGAAGTGTGGAAATACTTACAAGGTGGCACAAAAAAGGTTTTAAGCCAGTTAAATATGGACAGTGCTGGGTGTTTGCCGGTGTATTGTGCACAGGTGATTATTTTATAATCAATATATATGTTTTAGCAGCAGAATCATAATTTTAGATGTTTCAACTAAAAGTCTTCCTGCTATAACTTCCCTCTGCTTTAGAATTCATGACAAATAGTTCTAATTTCTGGCAAATAGGTGAACAGTTCTGATTCCTTTCACACAATTAAGGGTGTTTTCTTTCACCAGTCTGCAATTTTTACTGATTTTACTGATCCCTGTAAAAATTCTCCCCATGCCATATTTTGACAGTTTCTCTGTAACATAACAATGACAGATAAATATTTCCAAATAATTTCCACTAATATTAGTGGAAAATTAAATTTAGGTTTATTTCAAATTTAGAAAAATCTTATTAAACGAGCAGATAATGGAGAAAGTAGTCACAGAAATCCAGTTATTTATAAAATTCAAGCTTTATTTCATCTGATCTGATTGAGCAAAATTTCATAAAGATAAGATCAATCGGAAGGCATACAGCTGTATTTTTTTTAAATTTATTTTTAAATTAAAAGATATGATAAAAGTAATTTTAAATGTTAGGTTTAACTCTGGAACTTTTACTGGACCTCCTTTGTTTCTTTTGCAGTGCTCCGGGGTTTGGGAATTCCAACCAGAGTGGTCACAAACTTTGCCTCAGCGCATGATACGGAGGGAAATTTGAGTATTGACAATATTTATACCGTAAGCGGGAAAAAAATGAGCAAAGACTCCTTGTGGTATGAAAAACACTACATTTATGTAAAAAAAAAACACTTGAAACATGGTTGAAATTTTTAGAAAGAAAGCCTCAAGGAAAAGACATACTTTTTCTCCTTCAGCATAAAAATACAGTGCAATATACATTAATATAGGTTAGCATTAACAAAAATATGTATTTTCTTAAATTGTATGACCTTTCCTGGACCTGATTCTTTGTGGCAATGTTAATAAAGCATTAGTTCCTTCCGCAGGCTTTCATTAGTTTACCACAAGCAGTAAGATCAGGAGTCAGCATGTAGCTTCCGGAAAAAAATATATAGTCTGCAAAAACTGCTGGAACTGCTTTAGAAAACAGCTAAAAATGTTTGAAAAACTTATTGTGATCAAATACTGGGAATAAAAAAAAATGTGGGAGTTCCCCTTTAACATTTAAGATGTATAATTCAACATTTACCTATTCATCTATGATTTTTCTACTGTAATACAACATCATTATTGTAATATTAATGATTTTACCACAATGTTTTCAAGAAAGACCTAGGTTGTTTCTCAGCCTTAGTGTCTATGTAAGGATTCATGTCGTTCTTGGCTCTCTATCGACAGGAATTACCATGTTTGGAACGAGAGCTGGTTCACCAGGCCTGACTTAGGCCCGGCCTACGGAGGGTGGCAAGTGCTGGACGCAACACCCCAAGAATTAAGCGAAGGTACAAAACAGGTCTGCCGGCCCTCCTCATACATTTATATACCTTTGGTATATGTCAGCCTGTTCTGCAGATGCACAATGCGTGTAATTCTGTTAGATACGGGCGGTTTGGAAACCAACGTGAATATATTTTTATTTGTCTTTAAAATGATATTATACTTTTCCCAGATAAGTTGACAAATATATTACAATGTTTAGACCTAGCGATATGCAGGGGTACTGTATTTTTTTTTTACCGATGCAGACAGGAAATAATATCCAGGGAAGTTATTGTATTGTGTACCAAAGCATCTTGGGATTGGTAGCCCTGGAGGCTGCCATTGTCACTCATGTAATATTTTGGGTGACTTTCCCTGCTCAAACACCTCATAGAGCTGTTTTTTTTGTGGAAAAGTATTGGGACACCAGACCATTACACCAACAGTGACTTTTATGACATTGCATTCTAAATACATAGACATTAATATGTAGTTGCCCCCCATTTGCAGCTATAACGGCTTCCACTCTTCTGGGAAGGCTTTCTACAAGATTTTGGATTGAGTGTCTGTGGGAATTTCAGCCCATTCATCCAGTAGAGCATTTGTAAGGTCAGCCACTGATGTTGGACGAGAAGAAGGGCTCGCAATCTCCATTCCAAAATTTCCCAAAGGTGTTCGATGTGGTTGAAGTCAGGGCTCTGTGTGGCCAGTCAAGTTCTTCTCTAACAACCATGTGTTTATGGACCTTGGTTTGTGCGCTGGGGCAGTCATGCTGGAATAGGAAAAAGGCCTTCTCCAAACTGTTCCCACAAAGTTGGTAGCATAGCATTGTACTAAATGTCTTGACAAGGGGATATGTTAATGTTTGGTTTTTCACTCCTAGAAATCTATTGTTGTGGTCCTGCCTCGGTCCACGCAGTCAAAGAAGGAGAACTGGATCTTGGCTACGATACCCCGTTTGTATTTTCTGAAGTGAATGCAGACCAATACACCTGGATTTACTATGATAAAGACTTGAAAGAGAAGGTCTACTCCAATAGCGCACATGTAGGGAAAAGCATCAGCACGAAAGCCGTGGGTAGTGATGAACGTGTGGACATTACAGAAAACTACAAATACCCAGAAGGTAAAAGTCGGGTATTCATTTTGTTACCCTATAACTACTTTGCACATACCCCAACTATTATTCACCTCTCTTTAGCATCAACAAACTTTTTATCCATTTAATAATAGTATAATTTGTCTTTTTACATCTGGATGGGCTACACCGATAAAAACAGTGAACCTTTCACATATGGTCATAACGGACATCAGTGGAAGCCCTGCATGGTCGTTAGGTGGAACATCCTGTGTACCTATTACATCTATTTTGGTTTGGAGGGTGCTGGTAAGGATTGGTGCTAGTGGAAGTGAAATCTCTGATCAAAGGCATAAATCTTTTACACTATCAATGATCATACCCCTAGAACCTTCTATCACTGGCCATGGCAGATCAGAAGGAGAAATCGCATAAGAAGTGGGTTTCCCAGGCTGTTTGAAAATATGGCCTTATACTTAGTAGATATTCAGCCTTCCTGTCTCCTTATATATCAAGCTTCTCCACAGTTAACCTCCCATTCCTAATCAAGTATCAATATTTTAAATTAATTTAATATTCATCCAGGGAAGCGCCAAAGACCAGCAAAAATGTCCAATTGTATAATGGCCACATTTGTAAGGCAATGGGCTGGATTTAGTGGTACAGATAAACCTGAATCACAACTATTTGAAGAGTAATCCTCTCAATGGGAAAAAAATCTTTGCTTTTGAGGTCATTTTTTTAAATCGCAGTTTATGGGAGGGTTGATATTCAATTACCTGTGATATATTTATCTCGACTATTGCACAAATCTAGTCCTGTCTAACTGTAAAAGGCATTTGGTCAGGATGCAAATACTGTGTCCTAAAATTTTAAAATTAGAGCAACTCAGGAGGCCATGACTCTCGCCAGTTGTCCTCAGATCATCTCATCCTTTCTCAGATTTTGTCTATGATCTCCACAGCCGGCTCATAACCCCAAATGCAGACTCTGAGGCTGAAGTATGCTTTAGCTCCAGAGTCTCCATTCAGGGCTATTAAGTTGTGACTCAGGGCTTCAGCCCCAGTAGCCCCCTAGCCTAACCCTGGTGACTATATATATATATATATCTGTTAAAAAAATGATTTTTAGCCATTAAAATACAAATTCTAAGTATTCTCACTTGTGGTTTTAGGATCTGATGAAGAAAGATCAGTTTACACAAAAGCCTGCATGAAGCTGCTTGAAATTGGAATTTTAACAGAAGACAACTTAAAACAAAGAGGCATCTTGGGAAAATCCAGCAGGGATAGAGCTGAGGATGAAGATCTCACTGGGGAGATCACTGGGAAATTCAAGTTAATCTCACCTCCAACATTTGGACAGGATGTTAACCTAATTCTGGTATTAAAGAATTCTAGTACAAACAGTGAATCTGTGTGTGTAAAGTTAAGTTCATCTTCTATAGAGTATACTGGAAAACCAAGAGCAGAAATCTTCAAGAATAAAACATCTGTTACTATTGCACCCAGGAAAGGTAATGTATACTTTAATGCATTTCTGTGTTCAGATTCTATAGTTCCAGTACATGCTGGCACAATTTTGCCTAAATTCCTCCACAGCGATATATAAAACTCATTGCCAGTTATCAAAAATGTTTGTTTGCAGTTATTGTCAAGTGTGGCACAAAATTCAACACTTGTAAGTCAACTGTAGTCCCAATAATCTTAAGAAAATGGTGGTCCAGCTTCTGTTACACTCATGTTGTCCTAAAATTAGTTGGATGATGTGAAACATTTAAATGTGACAAATACACAAAACTAGAACTGTCTAAATGTTGATAATCTAGTTGCTGATGAGGTGAGAGGATGAACAGACACCATGTTTTCAGGAAGTTCTGCCAGCGTCTGCAGATTATCATAATATGCACAATTATATTAATGTCCGCTTAGTGATGCGACCATTCGTATTTATCCCTCAGGATGCTTATTTTACTTGGTGAGAAGCACATACCGCCAAAACATATACAATTTATAAATGACCAAATACTAATGATAACAACTATGTGCATGTGTCTGTATTAGCTATAGTGATGGTCGATTTTCATTGTTGTTTTTATAAATTATTTCACTTTCCTTGAGAAGTAGCCAATAAGGCACATGCAGGAGTTATGATTGCAGTATACATTAAATGCTATGTTGGTGCTCATTTTCATAGGACTAGTTTCCTATCCAAACATGTATTTCAGTCTCATTTTAGCATTTCAAGCAAAAATGTAGTTATTTTAAGTATATCAGTTGATACATAATATTAACTGCAAAATAAAAACACATTACTCATGCCTGTATCACAAAGGCTGTGATGAGCTTCTGCTGTGGCAACAATGTGTGTTAACCTCAATTAGACATTATTTGTTTGATCCTATTAGAGAACATGGACATGGTTTTAAGATATGCATGCTAAACGTGTTTTAAGCAGTTGAATTTATGCCCTGGACCGTGAATTGCTTACTTGTTATTGATTTTAATGTAGAAGCATCTCCAAGCAAATAACAAAATGGTTACATTTTTCACAACTATATTACAGAAACACAGATTCCGGTAATCATACCTGCCAGTGATTATGAGGGGGAATTGACACGAGATAATCTTATTGAAGTTGCTGCTTTGTGTGTATTAAAATCGGAAAAGAAGTTGCTGGTACGCAGGGTGGTATCTATAGAAAAGCCTCCCGTAGAAATTAAGGTACAATACACAACATTTTCATTTTCTCGCACTCATATAGATTGCTATTATATATAGTTGAGCTTTGGCCGCATCGCAAGAGTTGGCTGAAATGTAAGCCTTTGGCTATCTTACACGCTAATGTTGACAAATATACATTAACGTATATCTGAACACTCTTGGGTCTTATAAACTTTGCGGATATCTAAGGTAGTGGTAAGTTTATATAATTTCAAGTTTACAGTTTGCCCAAGTTGCATAACTAAGCATGAAGCAGTACAGCCTTTCCCTAACTCATTGTAATAGTAGATTGAAACATTGTTGAACAAAGAGAAGGAACGTTTTACCTGCTAGACCACTGACCTCCCCCATTAGACCCATTTATATGCACCAACATTTTAAGACGGTTCTTTCCATTAACTACAGTGAAGGAAACATGGTCTCTCACTCTCCTCCCTGCGATCCCCCTGCACCGATCACACTTTGATTTCTATGCAGGTCCCCACAGACTTGCATAGAGATTAGTGTCTGTGCCTCATCGGAGCGACCGGATATCCCTGCAGGTCACCCTTCGATGACCTTCCAGGTGACGTCAGCAGTGACGCTACCCGAAAGGGAATGCCCAATTGGGCGATCGGCGTTCAAAAATGTAACCATTTTCCGGCTTTCGTGCCGGAAGCTGTTACATTGGATCTGGCAGCAGAAAGCCAGCGATGCTGCCTTCTGCTGGCAGGGGGGATTCCAGGCTGTCAAACAGCCTGATCTCCCGTGTAGCGGCAGGGATGTGTCCCTAGGTCCATAGGGGATTCTTGGGATGCATTTTTTTTTAAATTTAAAGTTTTTTGAGTTTTTCAATTTCAATTTCGTCGAGTCAAAGTTGCAGTACATTATACGCATGGAATATCAGCAATAACAGTGAGAGTACAGCAAATAAAACAATGTAATACATTGGCAATAGACACAGGTGAGGTACAAGTGAGAAGTATGCAGAAATGCACAGCAGCAACAAAAGAATAACCACAACAGTGGCGCGAGACTCGACTAAAGAGCCGTACGGCTAAAGGAGCTCAACCGGAAAACAAATTAGTGCTCTATTGTAATGCTACCACGTCACGACTAAAACAAGACAAGCAATCGGGAAAACCATACAGCAATCCAACACCGAAGTAAGGAAAGACCGGGCACGATCTCACAGAAAGACCAAAACGATTAACCCTGCCACAGCGGGGAGAGCTGGATCTGTGGCCAAGGGGCCCACACCGCATCGAATAAAGGCATCCGTTGATCATTCTGGAATGACAATTTTTCCAAGAGGTATGTATGTTCCAGTTGATGGAGTATATCAACGAGTTTCGGGAGAGTAACCGACTTCCAATTACGAGCTATCATCAATTTGAAAGTTAAAAAGAAATGAATCACCAATTTCTTAACACAAACAGGGATGTCATCTGGAAACGTGGAATAACACTAATTGTGGCGTGAAAGGAAGGTGTATGTGTAATGTGGATTCTAAAAGATGTAGTAATTTTCTCCAAAGTTGAGAGACAGAGGGACATAGCCACCACACGTGAAGCATGGTGCCCTTGTCCGGGCAACCCCGCCAACATAAAGGGATGCTTTTTTTTTTTAGACGTACCGGTACCTCCATAGGGACTGAATTGGTTGTTAATGGCATTTCTTTCCTTATTTGACATTGTGATCTTATATAATGATTGTAATTAGTGTTGTTTATTCATATCCATAAATAACTCCAAAATTAATGTGTACTTATTTGACTGTAAACGTATCTCCACTGGTATCTTGTTAAGCTGCAGGGCCAGCCCTGCTATGGAGCAGAGTGGGGCACTTTTGAAGAGGCGGCACTTTGGCGCCCCAAGCGGAGGAGAAAGAGGGGCGCCGAGTGCTTTTCGCTTATCAAGTTTTCAGTACCCGCTCGGCGGCCCTCTCTCTCTTCTGCGAGCCCTCTTGCTCGGTCTCGGTGCTGGCTTGTAATGCTGAGTGCCGGAATATGACATGATTTCCGGCGCTCAGCAGGGAGACTCTCGCCACAGGACTGCTAGAAGGTAAGTGGAGTACAAAGGGGGGTCAGATAGGGTAGATAATAGGGAGGGAGGGAGAGGAAGAGTAGATAATGAGCAGTGCTGTCGTCAGCGGCGGCTGAATTTCAAACTTCGCCCCAGGCGGCACTATGTCTTGGGCCTTACCTGTTAAGCTGTCTGGTATTTGGTGTTGTAATCGTAAACATGATACTGTATATATTTTGAACACTGACATGTCACAGTCAGCTATTTACATTCCTGCAAGGCCAGTTATTAAAATTAATCTTTGGCATGTAAATAATTTTACCAGGAAGGACAAGGAAACTGATCTTGATCATGATTATGTTGAGTTTGTCTTAATACTGAAATTGTCAGTGAAATGATTGATTACACAGTATTAAAGTGTATAATAAATAACGTTTAGCCTCATCCATATTACAACCTTTACTGCTTAAGATGTTAGGGAAGAGGATCATTTATACTACCGGTACTTCTTTTCACTGCAAGCATGCGTCACTTACTGACATGATTAATAAAACACTATTGCACAAGCAAGCTCTCAGAAAAGGTTCAATAAGATTATAGATCAACAGCAATTTCTGTGCAATGTCATAAAAGTTACGCAATCACCGCAGCAGACAATGGAATGAATGTCCCCGCTGATCTGTCCATTTTGCATTTAAACTGTACTATACAAAACCTCTGATGTATCCGAAGGGTTAAGTTTATAACGCGCTTGCAGGCTGCACTTTAAAACCAATATCATCAATTTAAATCAACTTAACTTTGATGCAAACCCTCACAAATAAGCATCAGTTATTAAGTCAGATGTGATTAAGGCAGCTCTGGCACAAACCAAACCAGACCCTCTCTACCCAACTACTGTAAGACTTTGCATTCATTCACACAGACAAATGCGGGCGATCTACCGAATGCAACAATGTAAAAAGTAGAAATTGCTAGTTGCCTGTAAGCCATTACACTTTCAAGTGATAAATGAAATGTATGCAACTTAATGTTTCTGCTTTTATTCGATTTTGGGGCTGTCATGTATACTGTATATTGTCACAGTTATAGGTGCCTTCCATGCCTAGGAACAGACATGAACAGATTAATTACTTTTACTAGATTGAGGCAGGTTGCTCCAAGACTAAGTCAAGTTATTTGAATAATGTGATATGTTCTCTCTTCTGGAGATCCTCGGTTATCCTGTGGTGGATGAGCCTTTGGAATTGATGATCAACTTTAAAAATCCTCTCTCTGAGTGGCTAAAAGATGGGGTCCTTGTATTAGAAGGAAGCGGCTTGGTCGAGAAACAGATCAAGAAAAAGTAAGATCATGAGATGTTTTGCAAACTTCTTAAGTTATGTAAGTTTTTGATCTGGGGAAAGAAGAGAACCAGACTGGCCTCTTGTCAATGACAATATTAAATTATCTTTTCATGGCGATAGCAAGATCTTTTTTTTCCCAAACTGGATCCCCCATATTTAAAGGAGCTCAAACTGTGGCAACAAAACTTTTGGATAGGACCCTCATTTCTCAAAAATTATTATTGAAATATTATAGTATTTGTTTGTTATATAAAAATACTTATGGGGAAATCCTTCTTGTCGTTATAGGGTACCAAAGTTGGAACCTAAAGGGAATGGTAGCATCAGACTGGAAATTACACCGTATCGAAGTGGCTCCAAGCAATTGGTCGTGGATTTTGCTTCCAAATATTTTCCTGTCATTAAAGGATTCCAAACTGTATATGTGGAAAATGTTCCAGATGCCACGGAGATGGCTGACTAAAGTGCTGTAGGCAGAAATGTTCAACTTGTTTTAATGTATATGCCTAGTTATATGTATTTCACTAAAACTGTAAAAAAATACAGTGTCGCTTACTGTTTCAGCAATGAGTAAACACAAAATACAATGCTTGTAACATATTTTTGCATGTGTTAAGGTCTGTTACAAAATAATAAAAGCAGGAAGTGTCAGACTTAAATTATTATGTTACTTCACCCAATCCACTAGACATCTTGCCTTGTAATAAACAGAGCTCCTCAGCCTTAATAACCCAGAGGTAATTAATATTGGGGAAAGGATTCAATCAGTGTAAGCAGGACCCTTTGGGTACCAGGAAGGAGGACAGGGAAAATCAGCGTGGGAAGCAAAATCACAAAATTACATTTAAGCATCCAGCTTTGATCGGTGATGTTCTTGAGCCCTCATCCTCTGTGGCTCTCTATATCCTTCTCTTTATGGGAGGAAAGGGGAGTTGGTCCAAGGTGGGGATGGGAAAGGTCTTAATAAAGTTAGAGGTTGGTATGAATGTAATGTGGAGTGAGCATATCAAACAATGCCATGGGATTTGGGGTGAGGTAAAGGCACAGGATGAACTCTTTGCCTTCTATAGGATGTTTAAATAGATGTCTAACTTCTCATCCTACAGAGTCATGAATAGAAGGTGTGTGGTATAAAGGGGGAAAAAGAAAGGGATATTGTCGAATCCCCTCCTTTCTTTCTATATTTAAAAAAAAAAATGTATCGGGAGTTGAACAAGTTTTGCAAGTTTCCGACAAAGATATGTGTTTTGTTATTGGACTTGCATGTCCTCATCTGAAACTCTCAAAATGTAAAGTCACAGGCACTCACGAAATTGTTTTGCAAGTATTAGCATGCAAGGCCATGTGATTGAAGTCCCAATTGAAAAACCCTTAATTCAACCACTTGACTTTTTAGCCAGTAGACCTACATTTTATTCTAGTTCTTTACTTTGCAACTAAATCTACTTAGCAGCCTCCAATGTTGTTAGGATAAAATGGTCTCCTCCGTTTGGTTTGAGCTTTCTGAGGGTTATTTGCCTGAAATATATAATGTCTACCCTCTTACTTATTACAGATATTTAAACCGTTATCCTTCCTTCCATGCAATGGTCTGTTATGTCACAGTGCAAGTTACTACACCATTGACCTCAATGGTGAAAGTGGAGTAGTTCCTCTTCTCATACAAGAGGATGTTACCTAAGCACAATTACCTAGCAACTGCCATCTAAAAGGTAGCAAAAGCAATATATCTTATTACATCTAAGAGAAAAGTATGTTTTATGATAAATTCTAGAAAATGGCAGATATAGGTATAATTCTAGTTTTTAGTTATATTGTGGAAGGGATTACTCCAAGCATAATGGTACCCATAAAGTTTAACATTATTCACGCTTCTTTCATTAGGCAAGAATGTCTGGGTTCATAATAGAATGGCTACTGGGAACTACCAGGGACCTCCCTCTGCTGCTCCTTATGAGAGGTGGGAGAGGGTGGGTTCAAGGTAGGGGTAGCCTCGATAAACTTGAAAGTAATCAGCGAGTGGCCATAACTGGGGTGAGCAGGACCAAACACCATCCCCTCATCTGAACATCAATTGATTCTCGTGAACCGTGGCAATCACCTCAACTTCCTGGTTGAGTTCCAAGGTATGGTGCAGACAGAAAACTCAACCAGTGAGTTGACACTTAGAACAATGACTAGATTAGCTGTGCTCACCCATAGTTCTTCATACTATACACTAACAGGGTGTAGCCTGTGAGTATTGCAATCAGCAAACAATACTTATGTTGTGTTTATGTGTATCTTAATTAAATTTGTAAAATCATTACAATTTAAAAACATTGATTCCATTTGGGTTATTTCTAAAGTCCAGTTTTGTGCAAATGTACAAGTGTTCTTATCACCTTTTTATCCAATGCAATTTTTTATATTTGTGAAACCCCGAAGTGATTGCCTCTGCAGTGAAGAAAAAATAAAAAAGACGCTTGTGTCAACATGCCATAAGGGTGCGGTGGACACCAGGTCTTCATTTTCTTTGGGGGTCCCACTTCCGAAGGCTATGCGGCCCATTTCCTCAAAAGAACTATCTAACTCCCCTCCTCACTAGAAAAACTGGACCTTTTTCAGGGGACCCGGCTCCACCTTGGCTTTCAAGTGTCAAAAACGATGTACGATACATTTATTGAAGGTCCAGCCTGTGCGCTTGCAGGTAAGCAAAAAGTGCTTACCTGCAAGTGCACAGCGCCCAGTCTCGGACCAAAGACTTGGAACTAATTACAACCTCTGGGCTTCATGCTTTCCCAGGCCTAAGGCCAGAGGACCAAGCTTTCCCTCTCTCACAGGTCCTCACTTGATCTTAGCCAAAAGGCCGATAAGCAATTTTTATCCTATTATTATTATTATGTCCTAAATCTACATGAATACCGTATTTGCTCGATTATAACACGAGGTTTTTTCAGGATCCTCCTGTCTCCCCCCCGCCCCACTTACCGGTACTTCTGAGTCCCCGGTGTGCAGCTGGGGCAGCATGTAGATGTCTCGCGTAGACAACTTCCGCTGCAGCAGGAAGGAGGTGTGGCTAGCAGATGGGGCTGTCTGCGTCCATCGAGCAGACCTTCCCCGGCTGTCAGAGATCAGAGTTCCCCGCACCAGTGCGGCACCGGCACCGGTGCGGGGAACTCTGATCTCTGACAGTCGGGGAAGGTCTGCGCAATGGACGCAGAAACCCCCCGGCTAGCCACACCTCCATCCGGCTGCGAATCACGTAGACAACTGCACGCTGCACCAGCTACATGACAGAGGACTCAGTAACGGCTACATGACAGAGGACTTAAGTACCGGTGAGTTTGGAGGAGGGAGGGGGAGTGTTAAACAGGGGGGCATAAGGCATTTCTGGAGGCATAGTGCTCTGTGAAATGCCTTTTAACCCCCTTAATGCCACTCTGCCTCCTGAAATGCCTTAAACCTCCCTATATGCCACTCTTCCCCATAATATGCCTTTTAACCCTCTAAATGCCAGAGTGGCATATAGGGGTATAAGGCATTTCTGGAGGCAGAGTGGCACATAGGGGGTCAAAAGGCATATCAGGGGGCACAGTGTGCATTATAGGTCAAAGGCATATCATGGGGCACTAGTTGGCATTATAAGGGGTATAGGCATTTCTGGGGCAGATGTGATAACTGGGGCAGGTTTTGGAAAATAGAATGAAATAAACCAAAAATATTTTTCTCAATCATGCTTTATTAAAAAAAATAGTTTACATGAATAACATTTACTGGTAAAACCTTTTTCCTATAGGGTCATCTTTTTCTTTTTTTCTTAAATTAATATTCAGATTTGGGGGGTTGTCTTATAATCAGGGTCGTCTTACAATCGAGCAAATACGGTATATGCAGCACTACAGACACGCATTCCAGAGGGTTAATTTCATGTGCACCCTGTGGCCAACACATGCCAAGTGTGCTAGGTAACCGTGCAATTTTCAGCATCAATTTGTGTTTATAATTAAGTAATGGTAACGTTCTTTAATAGTTGCCGTTAAAAGTTGAGAAATCAGAGGTTTCTGTGGAATTTGTTTTGGCAATGTAACATATGCATTTCGTTTATTAGATACGACACAATAGATTCAAGGAAATGTGCCCTTGATTACCCTTCATGCTTCACAACTTCTTCTTTTTACCTTCAGTTGTCATCAGGAAATCGTACATAAAATATTTTAAACCCACAAAATGATTTAGATCCACACCTCCTTTATTCGCAGCCAATTATTCATGATGCACACATATTTGCGTAATAGTATTTAAGTCTGAAAACACAATAACTCGGAGGAATACAATCAAGTGGTCATCATGGCAAGTGAGTATTGCGCAAGAGTAGATACTTAACCTATGATGCTGGGATGCCGTCTGCATTACAAAGCAGGATTTGTTGTATCTGAAACAAGTCGGTCCAGTATCTAGGCATTTACATGTGCGACTACACAGCCTTCAGCAATTATTTTGACATTAGGTATACATATGACTAATGTAAACTTGCGCACCCAACTTTGGGTGGGAAAATGAATATAGGATATCCAAGAGCACAGCAAAAACACTTTGTTTTCCAGAATTTAGGAGTCATTATTTATATGAAATGTACTTGATAATGTATTGTAAACATACATTAATTTATTTTTTTCTCGGTTGTGTAGCTTGCATTTAGGATACTTTAATGTTCAATTACTTATTTTCAATGATCATTTAGTGAATTTTATGAAAAAAAAGGAGCATCTCACACATGGTAGAATCGGGGACAGGGTGGCCAGGGGGGCAAGGGGACGTGAGCATGTGTACACTTACATAGATGGCAGGGGCAAGGGGGCCACTTTGCCCCCATCTGGGTGAAAAGTTCTCAACCACCTGCTGTATAGAATAGCATTCTTTAATCATCCTATGCTCATTTGAGCTTCTTTATGTGATGTCTATTTGAGAAAAGATCTTTTCCTGCATTAATTCTCCTCCCTGATCCGTTGTAGCCTCTTACGAGTGTGCAACAAGGAAAATGTCTCATTTCCAACCAACTAGGCGCGTTGGGAAAGTATCATCTTCTAGATACTTTGAGATGGAGCAATAGTCACAACCTGCGACTCTTGCGCTTATCTCACTGAGCCACAAAACAGTGTGATTGTTGCAAATATTTAAAACAGTGTTGATATATGAAAATGATATATGAAAAACAGTTTAGCTATTTTTTTCAAGCATTGTTCTAATCTTCCAGCTGACAAATGTTAACATCCTGATCACTAACAGCATGGAGATATTAACTTTCAAATATACTCAACTTAATGTTCTGCTAAATGTCAGTCCTTCTACAATCCAAAAATAATTTGTACCAGGACTATCTACTTTACTGTGTAGTTTATTTATGCATAGAGTGGACTTTTTATACCATACATGCTTGTTAATCGATGTATCTGGCTTTCTAAGAATCAAGGAAACTGTATCAACACAAGGAAGGAAGGTATCTGAATAAATTAATTATAATAATAATAAAACATTGTTACAAAGGCATTGCAACATTTAACAGGGCCATAGATTGCAACATAGTTGAGGTTACTGCATATTTTAATATTGTGTCAATTATTTAAATTATTTGACACTGGTAGACAGGGTTTCTGTAGTTCACAAATGATGGGCATTATTAAATCCTAGTTATTCAAAGTTAATAAGAGGAATCTGGTATGAATCCAGCTTTTTCGTCATATTTAAAATGCATGCCGTTATTATGTAATAGAAACTGTACATTTTGCAGTGACATCATTTTTCTTAAAAAAATAAACTAGTTTTTAATGTGGCCCATATGCACAGCTCTTTTGATAAAATACGCATGTACAATGAATATTTTCATAAATAATGATGAACACGGTGAAGTGGCTAGTACAATGTATAGATCCGTTTTGCAAATCCATGTAATGCTGCTTAGTGATTATGTATATCTAACAATATCTGGGGATGTTGGTCCACCAGGGATCCAGATGATGCTTTTTGCTTTGATGCATAGGTATGTATCTAAAATTTTATATTTTCTCCTTATACATTAATTCTTGCAACCATTCTGAAATTGTTCATATTTCTAGTGTTCCAGCCTCATATGTATTGCTAGTTGCTCATATTCAGCATTATCAGGTAGATACCTAGACAGACAGATTATTGACTGATTTTAATTTTTGAAATTTGGGTTCTGAAACCGATTTATCCTTTTTCTAGATTGGCTGCAACTAAAAAGCGTGAATCTTAACTTGGCGGAAAACAAGGCTGCGCATCACACTAGTGATTACATGAGCGACGAGCTCATCCTGAGAAGGAAGCAGGCGTTTCAGATCAACCTGACCTTTAACAGGGCTCTGGAATCTGAGGATGGCATCGCCTTCATAGTAGAACGAGGTGACCTAATTTATATGCAAAGTCTCTGAAACAGCATCAAAAGTTTTTTAAAGTAGTCATGAAAAACTGCAATGGCCACTAACGGCTCCTTCTCTTTTATCACTATAACAATTGCTTTCTGTGTGCAGCAGAACACAGCAGTTCCCTTGCCAGCTATCATACAAACTAAATAATGCTTCTTTTGTCAATTTAAAGATGGCAGGCAAGTTGTGGTTGAAGACACATTGACCATAATGTCACTGCACCCAGAGCC
>VKOC01004336.1:0-40357 GCA_009364415.1 Spea multiplicata
TAGGGGTATAAGGCATATCATGGGGCAGAGTGGCAAATAGGGGGGTATAAAGCATTTCTGGGGGCAGAGTGGCATAACTGGGGGGGGCAGGTTGGCAAATAAAAGGAAATTTAAAAAATATATTTTTCTCAATCATAGCTTTTATTAAACATGAAAAAATAATTTACATGAATTAATATTTACTGGTAAAACTTTTTTCCTATAGGGTAGTCTTATATTCAGGCTTTTTGTTTTTTTCCTAAATTAATATTTTGATTTTGGTCGTCTTATAATCGGGGGCGTCTTATAATCGAGCAAATACGGTAATCTATGAGACTAAGATCCAGGTCCTCCGCAGTCTTATGCCCCCCATTTAGCACCCCCCCGCGCTGCAGCCGGAAGGAGGTGGGGTTAGCAGCGGGGGTTGTCTGCGTCCATCACGCAGACCTTCCCCAACAATCTGATTATTGTAGCTGGAATCGAGACTCATCAGACCAGGCAACGTTTTTTGAGTCTTACATTGTCCAATTTTGGTGAGCCTGTGCGAATTGTAGCCTCAGTTTCTTGTTCTTAGTTAACGGGAGTGGCACCGGTGTGGTATTCTGCTGATGTAGCCCATCTGCTTCAAGGTTCGATGCGTTATGCATTCAGAGATGGTATTCTTCATACCTTGGTTGTAACGAGTGGTTATTTGAGTTAATTGTTGCCTTTCTGTCATCTCGAACCAGTCTGCCTATTCTCCTCTGAACTCTGACATCAACAAGGCATTTTCGTCCACACAACTGACGCTCACTGGATATTTTATCATAAACACATAGAATGTGTCGGCAAATAATAACTATTTCACCCATCTATCTGCCCAAGAAGAAAAACACATGAGGGTCTATTCGTGAAAATTCATTATTTATTAAATAACAGGATTTGCACTGAAATGATATCAGTGTATAACTAAAATAAATGGAGCCTAACAATTCACAGTAATTGCATAGTCTGCCAACTTTTCTACATGAGGATCAAGATCTTTACATTACTAAACTTTTTAGCAGCATTGCTAAAAGTAAAGAGACATTTGAAGAAAGTAGACTCATCTGAAATCTAATTCTTTCTCTTATTGGCTTCAATGGTTTTAAACAGAAAACATCTATGATTATGAAGGATAGATGATGATCCCTCTGTCCACTATAACGTTATTTCAAGGGATAATACAAGTTAAAAGGCATTTTCCATAACTCTCAGTTCTTACATACTTGTATATGCAAATAGCTGAACACAGCACTGCAGGCCTGGATCAAGTGAATTATACATACCAACCCTGTATTTTCAGGTATACATAAATAATGTATAAAAACATTGCATAGCAGAGATAGATAAACTGAATAACACACAAACCCAGCTTTGCAGGTATAGATTAGTTGGGAACCACATGTAAACTCAGCATTAAAGCTATAGATAAAACCCCCTAAATTACAGGCATAGGTCACAGGTAGCACAACCAGAAGGCCAGCCCTGGTGTCCACATTGCCCACATAGTACCTGACCAGCACCCAGATTGCACACATAGGATTTGCCATCTTTGTCCCCAAACAGCCCAGCATAAGACATATTTGCCCCCAAACAGCCCTCCTTATGCCATCTTTGTCCCATAAACACCTAGCCTGTGCCATCTTGGTCTCCAAGGCTCAAGCACCTTGCTTGTGCCATCTTTGCCTTTCCCCAAATCACTTATAAATCTATGATACACAAAACACTTATACACTTATATCACTCACTCATTCACTCTTCATTCACACAATCATTTATACACTTAATTTATTCATTCTCTCATTCATACACAATACAATCAGGCATTCATTAATTCACACAATGTATCCACACATTTATTCATACTTACTCATTCTCACTCTTTATTTATTTTGCTACTAACCCCCTTTCTCACTATCGACCTCTCCCCCTTCTAACTATCTACCCCCCTCCTTCTTTGTAGTTCATTTACCCTGTTGAAGTCCTGCGGTGGGAGTATGAAGCCTCTGTCTCACTGCTGTGCTCACACGGCGCCCCTCTCTTCCGCTCCCTACCGCCTTAGTGACCGCACCCCCTTGATTTCTGCTCCCAGGGCAGTATCACAGCTCGCCCCCTACATATACGCACTGTTCCCGAAGACACCAAAGGGAGGTACCTCATTCCAATCTATTCTAGGATATAAACACCCATTGCTGGGTAGTGCTACCTGCATCAAAGCAAGAAAAAAACCCATAAAAATGCCATTGTCACGAAGGGTACAAAAATTAAAATCTGCCTTTGTCATGAAGGGGGGTTAAATAATGACTTTGTCTGTGGAGAACTGAACTCTGCTGATTGGCCTTTGACTGATGGGTGGCTTCTCTGTGAGTCTTAAAAATTAAAAAATAAATGAATTAATTACAATCCAGCCAATTGTCTTTATGGTAACTAAGTAAGTTGAAAACAATAAATAAAAGAGACAGAATAGTTGACCAATTGTGATATCAACTAGCTGGAGGAAAAAGTCTGATCCATTCTATTATGGAATCATGGTGTCATAAGTTCCTGCTCACACTAAACCCCCTTACTACCTGGAGAAATAAAGGGACACAGATGCTTTAATTTAAATTTAAAAATACATGTTAAAAAAAATGAATTGCTGAGCTTCTGTGGACTGCAACTCTCATAACCTTCAGCCAGTATAAAGCCAAGGGTGATGAGAGTTATAGTCCTCAAAAGCAGTTGCAAAAGAGGTGCATAGAAGAATGCCATTCTTGTGGACATGTGCATTTTTTTTACCTACATTTTGTTTCTTTAGCTGGATATCAAACGCAGCTGCTGTGTTATATTGTGTGTTGTCATCAAAAAGGCAAACTTTGTGTGCAAACTACATATATGTACATCAACCTAGAAACATAGCTGATTTTTCCTATGCCAGCAATGCTTTAGGGTGTGCCTTTAATCTGTTTTATTCATAACTTTTCTCATATTCTGCATTACCCAATGAATTCAGATTCTAGCAGTCATAATGAATTAATAATGACTTGCATCCATACATTTGGTTATCAATATATAGAAAGAAAGGTATTTTCTAGTAATAATTGAGTCAGGTGATATGGATATTGTTTTAAACGATTTTAAAACGAATGGTTTGGCTTTATATAACAAATCATACCTTCCTTCCAGGTAAAGTACCTTCCTTGCATATTGTATTTAAATATGGAATACAATTTAGATATGAAATACAGACATAATTGGGAGCATCCTAACAACAGCTGACTCTGAGACTCAAATATTAACCCTTTAATAGCCCATAAAGAATATTCAATGGAGGGACTCACCAAATGTGTTCCCTAATACCTATCCTTATAGGAAACCTTGACGTAATGTTATTTAAACATACACTTATTTGAATCACTTGCATTCAGGCAGGGATATTAACCTTAACATACTTTTGGAAAAACCCAATCAGTCTTATACATGATCACAGCACTGTATAACAGAAATGAATCAGTTCCAGAATGTTTGACCTTGAGTCCAGGAGACTCCGGTTCAAACCTTGAGCGTTCCCAGGTATGAATACAGATACATCACAATGCTCACACATACCTTACTAAACTATGTTTGCCTGTTGTTGTCAGATGTTATTTTGCCAACAAATTCTAGTCCCAAGAGCAGTCTTTCTCTGAGATAATTAAAAATTCCTGCTATAACACGAAGAGTCAACAGCTAAGGAAAGCCCAGCTGAGCAATGTGTGTATTCCATCTTCCTGTATTGTATTCTAGGTAACAGACTGTGCTGGGCCAGCTGCAGTCAGTTAGTGACATTATATTCTCTGATTCTATGCCATATTATTGTAGTATGACCATCAGATACATGATTGGCCTTAGGTCTTAGCCTCAATTAGCCTCTTAGCCTCAATTTGCCAATTCAACATGGAGGTGCCCATCACTTCAAAAAAGTCATTCAGAAACCATCCACCATGCACATATAGATGTATACACAAAGGTACTGACATTGACTGTCATGTAGATAGATTGATCGATGGATACATATATAGTTCTTCCATTGCCAGGGACATACTCTTGCATCCTCTAATGCTATGGCAGTGTCCATTTTTCTTGCCTCCTCATGGCCTGCTTTGCATTTGCAGAGATCTATCAGGTCACAGGTGGGAGTGTAAGGCAGGAATGTAAGGCACTGGGTGTCGAGTGGGCTTAGCCAGGCAAACTAGAGGACAAGGCAGGCAGAACAGGTATGCCATCTCACCTCACTTAAACATCCATGCTCACACACATACACAATTTTACACCCATGCTCACACACAATTATACATCCATGCTCGCACACACAATTATACACCCATGCTCACACACAAGTACACATACATGCTAACACACACAAAAGTACACATCCATGCTCTCACACACGTACACATCCATGCTAACACACATATATACAAGTACATAGCCATGCTCAAACACACACCCACACACACACAAGTACACAGCCATGCTTACATACATATATATATATATATACATATCCTGATGAAAGTCAGCAATAACTGAAACGTCGACTTGACTTTGAATAAAATGAAATTGTCAATTTAAAGACCTGGAGTGCTGACCATCCTTTGATTTGATTTGATTTAACAGTAAAAAATTGAATACTTCTGAAGTATGACTCATGTTTTTCATTTGAGGCAATTTGTCACTTTGTGTTTGTGAGTGCACAAATTGTAATATCACTTATCATTTGTATCTGTTTTTCCCCACAAATGGCATTCTGCGCCTTCCAAAACCCATATACTTTTATTGTCTTATAAGCACCTGAGGAGTGCTAAGGAAGGCTGCACTTGTATACATGGATAGTACCGTGTTTCCCCGAAAGTAAGACAGTGTCTTACTTTCTTTTTATCCCTAAAAGCCCCACTATGTCTTACTTTCGGGGTATGTCTTATATTGGGAAAAAATCCACACACACATACCAAACCACACATACACCAAACCACACATATATACTAATTCACACATATATACTAATCCACACACATACCAATCCACTCTCACTTAATGCTTTCCTACCTTTCCTTTCTTCTTTCAGCTTCTTTTCCTCTTCTTCTGTTCATCTGTCTTCTCTTCTTCCGGGTTCAGAGGGCAGCGGTGGGCGCGGCTTCAGTGCTGTGCGCCGGGATCTGACAACAGACCCCGGCGCACAGCAGCTGTTGCCGTGCGGATCGCAAGGGAGCAGTATCGGAGGTCTTTAACAGACCTCCGGCTCCCTTGAGTGAGCCGGAGGTCTGTTAAAGACCTCTGATACCGCTCCCTTGCGATCCGCACGATCGCATGGGAGCGGTATCGGAGGTCTTTGCCGGCACCCGGCACCCCTCCAGAGACGGACAGCAATGTCCGCCGCTGGAGGAGCAGGCTCCTCCAGCGGCGGACATTACTGTCCGTCTCTGGAGGGGTGCCGGGTGCCGGCAAATTGGCACCTCCGTGATGAGCGGCACCCGGTGCGGACCGCCCCCCCCGCCCGCTAGGTACGCTACTGAGCTGCAGAGAATCTGCAGGCAAATCCCCCGTGTTTCCCCGAAAGTAAGACATATGTCTTACTTTCGGGGTACGGCTTATATTAGCCGACCACTCTGAAACCCCCGATACGTCTTACAATCGGGGGTGTCTTACTATCGGGGAAACACGGTATTATTTTTATTATTATTCTTGTCACTGAATTTTCTGAAGATTGATACACACGGCTGTTTTTGTTCTTCATTGGTTGATGCCAGAGGAGGCCTTGCCAGTGACCAATAAAGTCATTTTTGGCACATTCATTTTCGGACAACAAACAAATGTTAGCATGTCTACTGAACATACAATATGTATACTAATTCACAAGTATAACAGAAACATACCAAACTCGTACAATGGTCCAGAACGGTAGGCACAGGTGCTATTCCAATTAAGCAGGACAGTTAGCAATTATATTGCTTCTTCAACTAAACTAAAGAGTTTTTTGAAAATAGTTAACCATTTAACCATTGGTTCCTAATTCTCAGGCACATGCAGTCTGGTAACAGAACATACTCATAATATATCTAATTATCAGTCCCACTTCTTAATTATGAGCAAGTACCAGTTGTGGTCTTCATTATTGTGTTTATAATATTGTAATGGGCCCTTACCAGATGGCTTTTAATAAAGGAGATCCATGTTAAATATAATTTGAAAGCACTCAATGATACAATTATGTGCCTGAAATATATTGAGCTGTTCCTTCTACAATCTAACCTGTTAAAAACACCTTTAAGTGTGACAAATAAGTCCCCCATCCAGTATTCTGATAATTCTTTCTAAAACTCTTCATATGAAATGCAAAAATTGTACAGGGTGGAAGTGAAAAAAAAAGCTGGCGCCTAACTTTTTTGGGTGACTGCTTATTTGTACATCCTATCTTATTGAGTTTGAGATTTGGAGTAAGGGAGTCTACTCAAGCCTCCCCCCACAGGACAGGGGAAGAGGAGGAAAACTCCTTGCCCCACTCAAGGATTAGATGGGTCCTGGGGCTGACAACTGGACTGTTATGTGAATAAACTTCACTGTAAAACTGAATGCTTAGCGAGTTATCCAGTTAAAAAATATATCAAAGAAGACTGTCAATGTTTTATTATCAGACTAGAGAAAAGGGAAGAAATATATATCACATGTCATAATGCTTTCCTTATTGTGTGGTTGACCTAGTAAGAGAAATACATGGGCCTATCACTGAAAGATAAAATCCTGGCAGGCTAATTTGACAGAGTCCTGACATGGCTGAGCTCTCTCTTTCTGGAACATAAACTTGGCATGGGAATGATTCTGCACAGTTGACCCGCAGAGAACACATTGTAATTCCTTGATAAATTGCCATGATTGCTCAGTTCTTGTCTTTTCTAATGCATCTGCCCCAAATATATTTTACAATTTGTGTTTCGCAGTCTGTAAATTTCCCAAGATCTGCTCAGAAAATGTCAGAAAAAAATGAAACATTTCTAACAATAAAACACTTTTAAAGCATCTTAAATAAAAAAAAATGTTTTCAAGGAGGTAATCATAGCCTACAATAATTATGTGTTCTCTTCTGTCTTACACATTTACGCTAAATCTTAATGTTAGTATGATTACTCAGTAATTGGACTACAAATACTTCTTGGAACACCAATTAACAAAAATACATGATACCTATTCTAAAATAATTACTTTAATATATAGCAGCTGTTACTGACAAGTATAAATTTAAGTGCAGACCAATAAATAATACATTTAACAAGAATCTAGGGTACTGTTTTATAATTTGGCTTTAAATATGTTATTCATAGATTTTAATCTAATATTTTCCATAAATGCTGTATACTCTCGTATTCTCAACAAATAGGTAAACATATTTGCCTGCAATGTTGTATACTTATTTTTTTAATGACATAGAGAACGCAGTTGGGTATAACTTCTCCTCACAATACTTTTTTAGGATTCAATGTTTTAGAATGTTATAATTTGGCAGAATATTATTTAAGACATATTCAATTGGCTGTTCAGTGGGCTATGATTTGCATAAAGAGATTACTTAAAACAATTGTCTAGTTTCCAACACCAATGTATTTTACTGCATGTGAATTACATGAGTATTACTATGTGTACATGCTTCTTGTACATGCTCAGTAGCACTCTTGGTTGCTTAACATCAGAGTTCAGACAGCATAATGGCACTCAACTGCCATTGACTAAAATAGGAGTGCTACTGAGCATGTGCAAGAAATGTAGTATACAACCTCCCTTCTGCAGCGGTAGATGGAGAGGTATTAGGTAGGGCAGTTGTCTCATTTTTTCTATTAACTAAAGAATGCCCACAACTATTTGAATGCATTTCAATATACTGAGTCCATGCAAAATGGCCCTCCTTGTGCTTCCTTCATTTTGGACTGGTTAGAGGGTGATCCCAGATCTCCTCAACTGCCCCTGATCCCCCAGCAGCAGTACAGTACACCTCTTTAGAGAACTGACAATGTGTGGACATAAAACATGTTAGTGGCAGACACCAGTGTCCATCTACAGACACCTTGCTGACTACTGGGCTTGAGTGTTTTGATGGCGCTCCCATGACAGCAGACACCCTGGCAACTTGGATGGATTGCCATCACCGAGAGCGGCCTAGGTACACCACTGTAATTAATTACTAATATGTATTACTTATACTGTTTTTGACTGTTTGAATAAAATAAAGTATAGAATCTAATCAGATAAAGAAAAAAACAAGATTAGTCAATCAAAAACTAAAATTGTTTCATTTTAATAAAAACTATGGGTTGCTATAGTAACTTAAGTAAGTTTTGAATTAGCTTCGGCAGTTCTATGGAGATGAAAGTGGCCATGCTAAGGGGTCAGAAGTGGGTAGGAAGTAAGTGGAACTTGATGTTACTTCCTTACTTATCCATTGAGCACAGGTTGCCCGGCGTAATATTATATGATTTTTTTTTTAGTAATGTGCAACATCTGATGGCCTTAGCTATAGAAAGCACAAATGAAGTATAGTATGATTTGGGAAGTCTGAAAAAAACTTAGCACATAGGAAAATATTTTTTTTTCTTGAAGAATGTATTTCTCAATAAATTTAATAAAAATGCACAAATAATCTGCTTTCATACATGACATTTAATTTTTTATTTGGTTGTGTTTGCCTTTTAAGTAATTTGGAGGACTGATTTCTAAATGTCAAACTGAAAATAGAATAGCTTATATAGCTACAGTTTTAATAACTTTTAATGGGTATAGTTTCAACTCACTATAAACTTGAAAAGCAGCAAACTGACATAGTCAAGAAGAATCTGTCAATAAGCTGAATTTTGAATGCTTATTTTATTTATTTTAGTTTCTTCATTCTCTAACTTTCTTCATGGTATCGAAATTTAAATTAAGATATTTTACTGTCAATGTAGAAACAAAATTGCATTAGCTGTTTCCTAGTGGCACCATGGCATACATGTTTTTGTAATATCTCAGTATCTAAGGTGAAAATAAGAGTTTTGGCAGGGTCATTTATTTGGGTCAGGGGACAATTCTACCATCTCCCATGTACCTGGGTACAAAGAGAATGTCTGTTGCATATACTGTACTTTTCCACAAACACTTTTTCTGTATGCCACCAGATGCCCAGAATATTTATACTCTTATTTTTGAGAAAATGTTGCTTAAAATAACTTTTTAAAGTCACTGCCTCGAGGAGGGCCACAAAACTAATAAGGGGATTGAAAAGTTTTAGTTATGCATAAAGTCTAGAGAAGTAAAATTTTTACACATTAGAGAAATGACGTCTTAGTGGGGATACGATAGTGTTATTTAAATATGTACAGAGCCCATACAAAGGGCTCTCTAAAGACCTGTTAATTAATAGAACATTACAAAGGACAAGAGGTCACCCACTAAGACTTGAAGAAAGGAGATTTAGTAAATGACAGCAGGGATTTTTTTACAGTAAGGACAATAAAAGTATGGAATTCACTGCCTGAAGAGGTGGTGCTAGCAAATACATTAGATGCCTTCGAAAAGGGGCCTGGTTACTTTTTTTAATGAAGCAGAACATAGAGGGCTATGTATGATAGTATAGGAATTAATATGTTTACTGCTTTCTGATCCAAGGAGAAATCTGATTCCTCCATTTGGAGTCAAGAAGGATTTTTTTCCCATTGAAAGCACAAATAGAAATTGCTGTCATAAGGGATTTTTTTTACCTTCTTTTAGATCAACAGCAGTAACCAACGAATAGAATTAGGGTTGAGCTTGATGGACACAAGTCTTTTTTCAACCTAAACTACTATAAGCACACGGGTTGCTTCTACAGCACCCAATGCTTCGGCCATCAACATAAATGTAACTATAAACAGCCTTAGCTTTGTTCTTCTGCTCACAAGGCTTTGACCAAGTTAGAAAACAGGGTCTGGAAGGCTCAAGTCTTTAGACAAAAGAAACCTTTGCACCTGAGTCACTCGGGGGCTGGCCTGAACTGGTAGTCTAAGCAGATTGGCAGCATAGACACCATGGAAACAGCAGAGACATAATCAGGGTCAGGCTGGACATAGCCATACACTTAGGGAACCAGAGCACAGTACACAATGATAAGACAAATTAATTATGCATGTCCAGGACAAATACCAGGTAATCAAAGATTTAAAACAAGGTAAAGACTAAGCGAGCAAAACAAAAAGCCAAGAGTCAGGAACCAGACAGTAAACATTAAGGCAAACAATTCAGGGCCAGGATCGGGGCTCCAGCAAGGGGATCCAGGAGCAGCCCAGGTATATAAAAAGCACCTTGATGGATATACAGGGCCTGGGTGTGTCCGGAAGTAGACCAGGATTTGGAGACTAAGATTCCAGCAACCATACAAGCTCCTCATAAGTGAATTATCTCTCATCCTTGAGGTTGATTGTTTAATTCCTGAGGTTCTAGGCAGCCATATAAAAGTGTATACCTACCTTATTCTATATCTCCTTATAATATTTAATACATTGTGCGTACTACAAAATAGAGTTTACTGAATCCAGATGAAATTATATATTTAAATAAACTTCCTATGTGGTTTAATTCCTGGACTATGTAGAGTCCTAAAAATACCTTTTTTGATACCTTTGCACTATAACATATGCTAAGTATACATTTTATTTATTGCTCACTGTCTTGTCTATGTTTTAGTGTTACTTAATCCTCTCTGTTATGTATTCACCATTGTTGAATGTGTGAGAGGATCAGTATGTTGCCAATGTGTGCCGTGTCAGAACTGGTGGTACGGTTCTTTGGAAGACCTTTTTTCCCTAGAGAACTGGGCGGCTACCCATCTTCTAGCCATCTACATGGAAGGTGGCAACGATGGCCAGGGACATATCGCTAGATACCCTGGTTCCTGTTACACTAGTGGCAACCATAGGATCTAAGACTCCTTGTAGATGGGCTATGCCACCACCAACGACACTGAAAGAGTCAAGATGATCTATGATTAAGCATAGTCAGCGCCGAAGATGTAAGGTGGCTCTGTTTGACCAAAGTTTTTTTTTCCTTTGCTGTGCAAATTTTCAAGATTGTTCAAATAAAGATTTTTTTTACTAATATGTGTGTAGAGCTTCTTATCCATGAAGTGCTGGCTGTTTGCTTCTGAATGCCCAGCATCTCCAGGACAACTATTAATATTATTGTTATTATACTTTATTTATAAAGCGCCGACAGATTTCGCAGCGCTGTTCAAAGAAAAAAAAACTATGAAATAGACAAACGACTCATTTGTTGCCAAAAGCTGCTGAAACATATCAACAGTAACACCACAGGGGTCCAAGCCTCCAAGATTGTGGACAATGTTATTGAGAAATTCAAGAGAAAGTGTGAAGGTACCAGATGCAGCACATATATATATATATATATATGCGTTAGACATGCATTTTTAACTTCATAATATGTACTTATCTCTTTGAAGTAAAGATCGTGATTGAAATATGATTTTAAAAATAACAGCTGAACTGGCAGTTAGTTTTCATTCTTTAATATTAGCCCCTGCTGCCTATATATATTAATATTAGCCCCTGCTGCCGATATATATTAATATTAGCCCCTGCTGCCGATATATATATTCTTATTAGATCCTGCTGCCAGTATATATATAAATATTAGATCCTGCTGAAAATATATATTATTAGCCCTCCCTCCGCTACCACACAAAAAAAATATTTGCCATACTGACCGTAGATTAGGGGAAGACAGAGTCAGCGCAGTCTTTCCTCCTTCTGACCATACCGTGACATTGAGAGTTCCTCTCCCCCGTAATCATCCCCAGAGTCCCTTTGTCCCCTAATTCACTAAACCAAACCTCTCCTGTAGTTCAGGTATAGATTAAATAAACAACACATATAACAGCACTTCCAGGTATAGATCAACTGAATAAGACATAAACATAAACTCTGTATTTTCAGGCATGCAATAATAATGTATGGAAACATAGCACTGCAGGTATAGATCAACTGGAAATCTCATGTAAACCAAATAAACAACACGTAGAAACAGCACGGCAGGTATTGCTGAACTGAATAAGACATGCAAACCCTGTATTTGCAGGTATACATAAATAATGTATGGAAACATAGCATAGGAGATATTGAACAACATAATAACACACAAACCCAGCTTTGCAGGTATAGATCAATTGGAATTCACATAAAAACTCAGCATTAAAGGTATTAATAAAAACCCCAAAATTACAGGCATAGATCACAGGTTGCACACCTCAAAGCCAGCTCTGGTGTCAACATTGCCAAAATAGAACCTAACCAGCACCCAAATTGCACGTATATTACTTGCCATCTTTGTCCCCAAACAGCCCAGCATGAGTCAACTTTGTCCGCAAACAGCACGCCCTGTGCCATCTTTGTCCGATAACCACCCTGCTTGTGCCATCTTTGCCTTTGCACAAATCAATTATACATCTTTGATACACACAAACACTTTTACAGTCACTTTTACTAATTTTCACACTTTCATTCAGACAATTCATTCATACAATCATTTATTCTATAAATCATTTATTCTCGCCTCTCCCTCCATCTCACTATCTACCCTCTCTTCCCTTCTCACTATCTACCCCCCCTTTGTAGATCACTTACCTTGTAGAAGTCCTGCGGTGGGAGGGCAAGGCCTCTGTCCCGCTGCTGTGTCGCAGTGCATGCTGCTTCACTGCTGAGTGCCGGTATATGACGTCATATACAGGCGTTCAGCATGAAATGCCGGCACCGCGACCAAGACACTGAAGACAGAGGCCTCGTGGAGGAGAGTGAGGGACGCCGAGTGGTTGCTGAAAACCTAATTCCCTCTCTCTCCTCCGTGTCAATCAGTGCTTCCTCACGTCCGCTGGACAAAAAAAAAAAAGACGGCGTTTCAATTGGGGGGGCACACGGAGGGGCACACATATCTTTTTTTATAAAAGACAGGTATTGGTGGTGCAACCCACCAACAGTGAGCGGAGCAACAGAAGTAAATATAAAATGTAACTCACCCTCACCCCAATGGGTTATGTAGAATAAATGACATAAAAAAATAACAAGAAAAAAAAAATAATAATGCACTCTGTATGATAAAATATAGCGAATTATTTTATATAAATAATTAAGTACAAATGAATATAGGATAGAATAAGAAAATCACCTTAAATGGGGGTACAGCTCTCGAGGAGCAGGGCCCAGTTGGGAGATCTAACCGGCTCAAAATGAAGGGAATGTGGGGTCTGTTCACACCCTTGCACTGTGTACTGGTGATTAATGAAGCGCTGAAGCCACTTGCACCTCAAGGGAGCAGTGGAACAGATTTGTATGAACAGACCTCACACATCTACCATGGGTGAAAGGTAAGAGATGGGTGGAGGTGATAGGAAGAAAGCAAAGAGATGGGTAGAAATGTGGACATAAGAAGAAAGAGGAGAAGAAGAAAGGATAATGAGAAACAAAGAGAAGTAGGGAGAGAAACTGGAGGAGAGATAAAAAGAAAGAAGAAAGGCAATGACAATGGAGAGATAATGAGAAAGTGGAGAAATTATGAGAAAGGAGAGCGAGAGAGCGAGAGAGAGTGTGTTTTGAAAATGTTTGTATGTTAGAACAAGTATGTTTAAGTGCAAGCGTGAATGTGCGTGTATATATTGTGTGTGTCTGTGGCTATGAGTGTATGTGTGCAAGGAATATGATGTGAGGGCAGAATCAGGAGGCAAGGAGAAGCTTGGTTGAATCCTAATCGGGAACTTCAGAGCTAAAATCACAAGACAACTTCAAGAAGGGGCTCAAGATGGGTCAAACCAAAACAGGACTAGGAGTCAGAATCAAAGTGAAGAACAAGTCTGATTCAAACCTTACTTGTGAGTCTGCACCTTTGGTACCCTGCTGCTTTGAAATATACCGGTTTGACCATTGGCTGTGGCTTTGACTGGCAGTTTCCTCCTGGCTATAGAGAGCGGGCCCCTGCTATAGCGTCCTGTCTTTGGACTGATCAACCTGTGAGTCTGACCCTTTCAAGTACCAAGCTCCTGCTTTGTGCCCTGCTAGAGGGCTTCCAGCCATGTTCCTGCCTTGTGTCCTGCCAGTGGTCTCTCCTGTCTCGTACCCTGCCAGTGGGCTCTCCTGTCTCATCCCCTGCCAGTGGGATCTCCTATCTCATGCCCTGCCAGTGGGCTGTCTTGCCTCATGTCCTGCCAGTGGGCTTCCAATTCCTCGCCAGCCCGGCCACTGACAGCTTGGTATCCCAAGCCTGTATACTACCTGTACTAAGCTCATCACCTCAAGTTTATATTCTGCGCATGCACAGGTTATCTATAGATGGTGTTCAAGAGGAAGACAAGTGCTAAAATTGAGAACAGCCCTGAACTGGATACTTTGTCAGTTTGCCTTCGGCCATGCTCTGAATACAAGCATGCCCCTTGCATCGAGACACCTACCTGATCCGGCCCCCAGTGCCCTTACAAGTAAATGGTTTGCAGGAAAGAAATTATCAGGAAAGATTTAAGGATTTCAATATGCTTGAAGGAAAGAAGAAGAGAGAGGATAATAGAAACATTTTAAAGGTTAAAGAGATACAAACTACAGGAGACAAGCTTATTTAAAAGAAGGAGCAATGTTAGAACAAGTGGTAATGGTCTAAAACTAGAGGTTCAGATGTAACATAAGAAAATTATATTTTAGTAAGAAGATGGTGGGTAAATGGAACAGTCTCCCAGCAGAAGTGGTGGAGGCTAATAGAGTGTGGGACGTAAAGTTATCCTCACTGTAGGACTTGACCAAAGAGTGATAGGGATTTAAACCTCTTACATCAGGAAAATGCTCTCTTGCTTTCTAAATATTTCCCTACCTTCTCTGCTGACCGCTTTTGCTTCCACTTTCGCATTTTCCTGTTCTCTATCTTTCATCTACTTTCTCTTTCATCTTCTCTTTCTTTCATCTCATTTCTCTTTCATCACATTTCTCTTTCATCTCATCTCTCTTTCATCTCATCTCTCTTTCATCTCATCTCTCTTTCATCTTATCTCTCTCTCTGTCCTTCTCATCTTCTTTTTCAAACGTCATAACCTGACGCGAACTTCCCCTGAAATAGCGGCACTTCTGGTGACTCCCTCCAATCGATAGGAGGATTTTACCGAATGATCCGGCATTCTGGGCAAAATAGCAGTGCTTTCGATGACATCCCCTCATCCAATGGGATATAACCTGGAGTCAACTTGTGCCAAAATTGGCAGAAGTTCACCTTAGGGCGCCGCCATTTTGAAGATAGAAGATGCAGAA
The DNA here is from genome assembly GCA_009364415.1 of Spea multiplicata. Classification (NCBI taxonomy): domain Eukaryota; kingdom Metazoa; phylum Chordata; class Amphibia; order Anura; family Pelobatidae; genus Spea; species Spea multiplicata. The sequence continues at coordinate 15,312 of VKOC01004336.1, forward strand.
GTAGTGGGCAAAAAAGGTAAGGAAATATATATAGAGAAAGAGAGAGAGTGAACAAAAATGGGATTGTGAGAGTGAATGTGGGCACTAGCCAACACATTTCGCTCCTGAATTATAAATGCACTTTGATTTTCGTCCAAACCAAATGAACTGAAAACGTAATTTGTTGTCCGAAAACTAGTGAGCCAAAAACAGACCCAAAATGTGTAAGAATCAATTTTTTGCCCATTTGTACAAGTCTAGTGTTCAGTACTATCATTTGTGGGGGGTGTCAGTGTACAGTGTTAGGCAGTGTGTGTGTGTGTCAGCATACAGTTTTTAAGTGTGTGTTTCTTGAGGGGTGAACAGTGTTAGACAGTGTTGGGTGTTAGTACATGGTAGGGTGAGTGTGTGGTATCAGTGTAGTGTTAGGCTGAGTGTGTGTTAGTGTACAGTGTGATGTGACAGTGTAAGTTGTTGCATGGGAGTGTCAGTGTATAGTTTAGACTGTGTTGGGTGTCAGTGTACGGTGTTATACTTGGTGGAGTGTCCATGTACAGTGATAGAGTGTGTGTGTTAGTGTGCATTGTTTGAGTGACAGTGTATGGTGTTAGAATGTGTGTTAGGGTATGATGTTAGACTCAATGTGTGTTTGTATATAGTGTTAGAGTGTATGAGCGAGGAATGTGATAACATATAGTGACATGCAGGGGGTAGTGCCCCAAGCGGTGAAGAAGCTATACAGAGATCAATTATTTCCTGTGTTTGGGTGTGATGCACCATGACTACCTGGTTCAGCTGCCCCTGCGTAAGAAAAAATGCTCGGGTCCCTACTCTGTATAACTTCTTCATGTTCACTTCCACTTCTGTTAGTACTACAGACATAATAGACAAGAATAATTTTTATAGCAAAATCTGTTTATAGCTGAGCGTGAGCTAGAGCAAAGTCAGAAAACAAAAATCTTTTTTTTCTATTATATCCTCATGTATGTGTATAGAGGTATAGGGGAAACCTGAGTACCTTTGTAATGCAGCAGGTTCAGGAGGAAAATCCCACAACTGTCTGCCGTACCAAAAAGTACATCCATCTCTGTATACCTACTGTATGTCTTTCTCAGTGTTTATCTTTCTACTATGTGTTCAAGCATACATACCATAAGCCTAAGGATATCCTGATCATAAGCCAAGACTAAGGACTTGATAAGGTTTCTGACTTTACAGCAGCAAAAAAGTAGACTAAATGGGCTGAACAGCTGTTATTTGCCCACACATGCATGCTTGTATGTGCAACTTTTTGAGGTATGTTGTTTAACTTAATATTTATATATTATATATGAATTTGATTAACTACTTAAATGGATTGCCTTCTTGTTGTGGGCATTTATATTTGTACACAGTAGTGAACAAAAAATAATTTTAAAAATGCAAGGACACTAAGATTTAGTTGGCAACTATTCCTTCTCTGTAATAAATTGGCACCAGTAACATTTGATCACTTTGTGTCATAATGTCATGTTTATACTTGAATAAGAATTTTAATTTTATCGCCTTTGGTACAATAATCCATTATTATCTGGATGAATTTGTAGGCTCTCTAAAGCAGAATATATTCCAGAGTGACTCGCTGTTAAATAACACTTTGTTTAGCGCATGCAATTATGCAAATCCAATTTATCCTGACTGCAATGGAGAAATTGATCTGTTGACTCTGCACCTTTGTGAAGTGCTTACAAAATAGTAGTAATTAATCAGTGCTTAATATGACTCCTTTACTTGTTAATTTCCTTGGCCATCGGAATAGTTGTTAAAAGGATGGCATAGGTGTTTTAAAAAAATAAAAATGTAATCTTTCCTTACCAATGTTTAGTAAAGTCACATCAGATATACTTACTAGACTTGTGAATCAACGAAAATGAGGGTGATCGCTAACGAAACTAACGAAAACTAACTGCAAAAGTGTTGTGGACTTGCCACATATAGCTGCCATTACAAGCCATTTTAGTCATGGGCGTAGGAACCCCTAAAAATCTGGGGGATTTTTTCACCCTATCAGGTACCTCTTTCCTTACTATCCCCTACCCCACTTTCTCCCCCACCTCTTTTGTTGCAAACACGTACAATACCGTATTTGCTCGATTATAAGACAAGGTTTTTCCAGAGCAAATGCTCTGAAAAATACCCCTCGTCTTATAATCGGGGTCTTCTTATAATCAGACCTCAATTAGGTCTGACTATGAGACTAAGATCCAGATCCCCCGCAGCGATGCAGGGGACCTGGCTCCTCCTGTCTCCCCCCCAACTTACCGGTACTTCTGAGTCCCCAGTGCATTGTCCGGGCAGCTTGTAGAGCTCTACTCGATTCTTGTATACAACTTCCGCTGCAGCCGGGAGGAGGTGCGGTTGGTAGCGGGGGTTGTCTGCGTCCATCGCGCAGACCTTCCACGGCTGTCAGAAATGAGAGTTCCCAGTGATCTCAGACAGCCGGGGGAAGGTCTGTACGCTGCCAACCGCACCTCCTCCCGGCTGCAGCGGAAGTTGTGTACGCGAATCGCGTAGAGCTCTACACGCTGCCTGGACTACGCACCGGGGACTTAGAAGCTCCGGTAAGTTTGGAGGAGGGAGGGGGAGGAAGTGTTAAATGGGGGGCATAAGGCATTTCTGGAGGCAGAGTGCTCTGTGAAATGCCTTTTAACCCCCTTAATGCCACTCTGCCCCCAGAAAATGCCTTTTAACCCTCTATACGCCACTCTGCCTCCTGAAATGCCCTATACCTCCCTATATGCCACTCTGCCCCATAATATGCCTTTTAACCCCCTAAATGCCAGAGTGGCATATAGGGGCATAAGGCAATTCTGGAAGCAGAGTGGCACATAGGGGTCAAAAGGCATATCATGGGGCACAGTGGCATATAGAGGGTTAAAAGGCATATCATGGGGCACAGTGGCATTTAGAGGGTTAAAAGGCATATCATGGGGCACAGTGGCATATATGGGGTATAAGGCATTTCTGGGGCAGAGTGGCAAGCCTGGGGACAGATGTGCATAACTGGGGCGGGGCAGGTTGAAAAAAAAGGAAATAAAAACAAAATATTTTTCTCAATCGTAGCTTTTATTAACAAACAATTGTTCACATAGTTTACATTAATTAACATTTACTGGTAAAACTATTTTTCCTATAGGGTCGTCTTATATTCAGGCTTTTTCTTTTTTTCATAAATTAATATTCAGATTTTGAGGGTCGTCTTATAATCGAGCAAATACGGTGATATCTATGTATTTAGAATTTTTGTAAATAACGTTTTTATTCGGATTCTAAAAAAAGAAAGGGAAAACACAGCAGAGGAATATAAAGTGCATCCAAAATCCGCAGTTGAGGAAGTAGAATGACCATACAGAATACTGCACGTACAATGGAGTCCAAAGTAATATACATTGGTGCATAAAGGTATAAGCAAGGTTACATTGTATCCACAATGACAAATAAAAGTGAGTGAACCTTTGGGCTGGTGTGTTGCATCGTCATGAAATCAGTAGAAAATGAAAGATGGTGAATCCGAGATCTTTTTTTCCAAAAATCGCAAACTAAGTGCCAAAGTGGCAAACAAAAAACTTGAAAGATGCGAAATGACACATGTCAGGGCAATATATGTGTTAAAAAATATAAAGAAATAAAGAAACAGTGTGAGGTGTAGGACCGTCAAAATCCCACTCAGGGCGAGGGTCCGCACAGGCAACATGGCGAGAGCTGCTCAGTGTGTAATGTATGGAGAAGGGGGAGATGGTGTGGGTGGAAAATATATCAAGGAAAAGTTCATCTCCTACGGTAGGACAACCTGTGAGGAGTGGAGGAGCATTTGAACGTAGTGATGTAAAGATGAATATAACATAATATAACATATTCGGCCGCGGCTGAAAATCAATAACCAATACAACAGATGTGTTGTAAAGAAATGCGTAGGTCAATCATCAAGGGATACAGTATCTCGATTATTAAGCCAGGGAGACCAAATTTTTTGATAAAGGGAGCTGTGTCTATCTAAGTCAGAACATCAGATAGAAGTGGAGTGACTGCAGCTTTCCAGGAGCGCGCAATACACAACTTCACGGCTATAAAGAAGTGTATGATTAATTTACGTACAAGACTGGGGGGGGGTTATCAGGGAACATATGTAATAGGGCGGTTTCCGGGAGAGGGTCTAATCTGACATTGAGTAGGGAACCAATAATGGAGAATATCTTCCTCCACAATGAGGCTATAGTATACATCAAGGAGTCAATATGTGCAAATGAGGATGAGATATCGTCCCCGCGGATCTGCAAGCTTATGGTGAAGAGTAAACGCTAGACGTTTGGAAAGCAAGATAGATACTCTTAGTGTCTTAGTGGCAGCCATTGAGTGGAATTGCCAGGTAAACGTTTTAGAGTAGAGATTGGGCGAATGTGGTAGTTTTTTTTAAGTGGGTTTCTTGAGCGCATATAATGTCAGCCTTAGAGGATTTGGCCTCCTCCCATAGCATTTTACGTTTATGGGGGGAATTGAGTCCCTTAACATTCAAGGAAAGTAAGTTAAGTGTAGCCATGTAGACTGGAAGGTAGTATATGAATGCGCAAAGTTAAACATAGTGGGTAGCTTGCAACTGCGGGGAGACGCCACACCTCAGAGCAAGTTTCAGTACAGGGCAGCCGCGCCCGATCAGAGGAGAAGACATGTTGTATCGTTAAATAATAAAATGAGAGCAAATAATATGTTAAACCATGTAGAAGCGATCATGTGCTAAACGGATAGATAGCACAGCGGGGTAACGTGGAGAGCTTGAGTGGAACAGAAAGTGCTCTGGGAGAGCGACCACCAAGTCCAGAATTAATAATATACCGTGAAGTGAAAAAAGAGTGCAGAGATGATTCAGGTCTTCGATTGAACTGTCCAGTCTCTGCAAAGTTTTCTTGGAGAAGACGAGTGGGTTCGAGTGGTGTCGGTGCGTGAAGATGTCGGTGGTTGGTCGGTAGCAAGGCCCCAGGTGTGGAGGAGATGCGTGCCTTCCTCAGGTGTAGACATAGTAGATGTAGAGCCCTCTCTGGAAACATAGAGACGTACCGGGTAGGCCCATCTGTATGGGATCTGATGCGAACGGAGAAGTGTTGTGATCGGAGAAAACAGACGTCTGCGTTGTAGTGTGAGCTGAGAGAGATCGGTGAGGAGCAGCACGTCTCGGATTCGCGGAGGTAAATCAGGTTTGCCGCGGGCTGCCTGCATGATCCTTTCCTTGATGTCAAAGTAGTGGATTCTGGTGAGCACGTCTCGTGGGACATTGGATCTGACCGATTGTGGTCTGGCGACCCTGTGGAGGCGATTTAAGCGGATCTCCTGTGCATTGTCGTTCACCAAGAGGGATTTAAACAGTTGTTGAACGAAGTCCGGTAGATCAGATTGGGATACTTCTTCTGGGATGCCTCTGAGACGGATATTGTTTTGGCGGGACCTATCTTCAAGGACCATAAGTATTATGTGCATCTGCAAAGTCATCCATTCGTCATTCCAGTTGGTCAGTGCATTGACCAATGGCGTCAATATCATGGCGGAGAGAGGTGATAATATCTTGCAGATCTTGTTTCAACTGCATCCTCATCTCCTGTAAAAGGGATTTCATCGTGTGCGAGGTAAGTTGTTGCTCAGTTTGATCTTCAAGCAAAGCCAGCAGTGAGGTTTGACGTGGAGACGAAGTGTCGGATCATGGTACTGAAGGTAGGCCAGTGGAGGCGTCTGAGTCGTCGTCAGGCGCACGAGGTAGGCCCGAATCTTGAGGTAGAAATTTCTTCCGAGATTTTGACTTGAAATAACCGGGCATGATGGAAGGTTTAAGCGAGCGAGAGGTAGCCATCGTATAGGAATCACGTAAGAGTGAAGGATGTGGAGGTATCACACGGATTGATTTAGATGGCGTACAGAAAAGTTCTGGATTAGCAGAGCGCTCTTTCCCTGCATCCGTTCAGGTCGCCATGCAGGCCACGCCCCCCATTTCTTTTACTTTTTAACATTTATAATATTTTTATTATAAGCAAGGGACACCTAGACTGGTTATAGTGGTAGGGTAATCTGTAGCTCTATTTGCAGCAACCAAAGGGTTTGCTGTCTCCCGGGTGCTCAGGATTGGCATATTGCAGACAGAGTGGAAAGGGGAGGGGCTGGAGAGGCAGTCTTGGTGCATCAATGACAAAGTAAGTGGAAGATGGAGGGCCCTAATAGGGAGTAAGATTAGGAAATGGACTTCCAACGTAGTATTCTCTGAGATGCTACTTGTTCCATGCTCTACACAAGACAGCGGAAGATTAAGGAGGTTAATGCATGGCTGATGAGAGTGGGCTGATTTGGGGTAAATTTATTTAGTTCTTTAGTTGTGATGGATTGTACCTGAATGCAAAGAGTCTAATGTGCTTGGGGAGATTATGGCTAGACCGCTCTAAAAGTCTCATGACCTCCCGGTTAACGAGAGAGAGGGTGTGCCTGGAGGCTCGGCCCTACTGCAGAAGTTCACAGTAAGGTTACTTTTTAACAAAAGAATGGAGTTTCTGAGCACAACCTCTTCCCCCTGTTCCTTCAACGAGGGGGAGAAAGTGTGCCCGGAAGCTCCTCCATTTTGCGGAAATTCACAGTATGATTAGTTTGGGCAAAAGAGCAGAGCCTCCGGCCACAATCAGGAGAGTGTCCCCAGAATCTCCGCCATTTTGTTGAGGTTCATAACAGATTATGTCCACGGAGAGGTGGACAAAGAAAGCAGACATAAAAACAAGTAGCTCAGGAAGATGCAAGAAAAGAAGCAGGAGACGAAACAGAGCTGTATGACATGGAGAAAGGGACATAGAAGGGTAGAGGAGGTAGGGAGACATTCTAAGAAAGCATTAGAGACATTGTGAATGAGAGTGTGTGAGGTTGCTGATCAAAAGAGATTACAGAGGGTGATTGTAAATGGCTTGTTTTCCAGATGGACAAAGTGAAGTGCCTCAGGGTTCTGTCCTTGGGCTGAATTATTTATGACTTGGATGAAGGCACTGGAAGCAATGTCTCCTATTTTGCAGATGACAGTTACGTGAGGTAATAAAGTCTGAGCAGGATGTCATTTCTCTGCATGGATTTAGACAAAATGGGAAAATACATACTAACAAAAACACATACAGTAACATACCTACACACCCACACTAACATACTTACACACATATACTAGCATACATACACATACTTACACACATTTATACTAATATACACACATAGAGTAACATACTTGCACACAACATATTACACTTACTCTAACATACTAACATATACAGATACGGTAACATACATGATATACTTACACATCCACAGTACCTACACATACCTACACATCTATAGTAACATACCTACATATTTATAGTAACATACATACACATACCATAACATTCTTACACATTCATATATCTCAGGTGAGAAAACAGGGAGGCTGGGCTTCCCTGCCAAGCCAGTGTACTACGCCCCCTGATGACAGCCCTACGTCTCACTAAAGGCAAACACTTTCTTAAGGGGACCCTTAAGTGTCCCAGGCAGGAGCTTCACTAGATACATTTGAAGGTAAATTGTAAACAATTTAATATGCATTTACTAAAGTTAAAAATGGAAATTACATCGTCAGGAGAAGCTCCAGCTCCAGATCCGCAGCAGAGTGCCTCCTATGTGGTCTCCCATTAGAGTCACTGGGAGTACTTTCTACACTTGCTTATAGTGGGGTCTTGTTAGACCTCTCCAAATTGTTCCCCGAGCCGGTGCTAAAGCTACAGCTGACTGGAGGTAAGTACATCAAATGGCAGGAGATGTGCACTGAACATATCACCTACATATAAAACAGGGCAGGAAAAGAGCCAAATGCATATTAGCTGATTTTCAGATCACCCCATGAATTTGCAAAAGAACCACTCAGCTGCAATTTGCATTAAATAAATAAATTAATTAATAAATACTTGAAGTGAACTGTCACCATCACAGCATTTAACATTAATACACTCATTTATTTACTATTTACTTAATGGTTTGAAACCATTTGATTGTTTGAATTTTAGATTCAACCCAAAGTGGTAAGACTACCTAGTGGTTTTTAATGTTATATTAAATCTCCATCTAGTGGCTGAAAGTAAATTAACAACTATTAAAACAACGAAAAAAAGATTCTTGATCTATTCAATGTTTCAGAGAAGCTGTCTTTAGTGGCAGGGGTTGCCTGAGGAGCAGTCTTGTTACAGGGGCATATTAAAGCTGGCGAGGCGTCCCAGTAACAGAGGCGTCCAATGGAGTCATGTATTGCATGGTATGTGACCTTGTGACCTTGAAGACTGTTACTGTATAGTGTTACCATTTATGTGAGTATATGGTGTTAATATGAGTGAGTATTAATGTTTGGTGTATGTGTGAGTGTGTCACCTTTAAATAAGACTCAATTTTCTCGTTTCCAGCAGAAACCCTTGGTGTGCTCTTTTACTTTCTTATACGAGGGACGTTTGAAAAGTTTCTGCACTTTTATTTTTTCAATTTTAAATACATTTTAATTTTTTTTTTTATTTTAACATGAAGGGGGAAGCATCCCTAGAATAAATAGAACTATTTCATTTTTAATTATCCTGAATTTTGTAAAGTCACAAAACTTTCTAGGCCCAGAAATCAGTGAGAGGAAAAGTAAAGGTTTTGTGTCATTTTACTTTATTTTATCTGCATATTTTATTTAAAGACCATATTTTCTCACAGTAAAAAACGAGGGGGGCCCCTGCACGTATACAATTCTGATGAAGTGGCCCACTGCAGAAAAAACTTGGGACACCCCTGTTATAAGGGCTTTATTTAGATATCATTATCATTTCATATAATTTACCATACACATTTAGGGGGGGGGGACCTTTTCTGACTTGTATTTGAAAAATCTTTTACTCATCTACATAATGAAACAAAACATCTGCTAAATTTTAATATTTGTCCCATGTTTACAAATACAGAACATATTTTTTGCAAGTTATAGGGCAATAAGTAGCAAATTGCTATTTCAAATCCATTTTTTAAAATTTTCAAACCCTGTCATAATACCCCCATCACCTATTTGAATACCCACATCTTTGAAGTCAGTCAATTCAATTTACATCCACAAACCACATATGTTTGAAAACTAGACATCTCAGGTTATTTCAAATGCTAGTATTTTAACTCTTTCCATCCACTAATTCTACCAGCCATTGCCAACGTTTGTGGTAGTATTTTTTTCCATGCACAGTGTATAACAAGTATGAATTTACCGCTTCTGGTATATGTCATAGCCAAACACTACCACAATAAGTATTCAGCAACATCTCCTGAGTATAGTGATACATAGGTCTATTGGGTTGTTTAGTGCTAAAAGGCCACACACTTGAGACATCTTTGAAGCCAGCCAATTACATTTTCCCCATCAAACCATATATATATATTTTTTAAAACGAGACACCCCAAGGTATTTCAAGTGCTGGTATTTTAACCCTTACCACCAGCCTTTATCAAAGTTTATGGCACAATTTTTTGTGCGTCTTTTTTGCCCCACACACATTGCAATTCAGATATAAATGTACAGCCCATTATATGCCATAGCAAAATATATGTATTTAGCAACATCCGACTACAGTGATTCCATCCCTGGTGATTTGTTTGGGGGCTAAAAGGCCACACTTGTGAGGTGTACATTTTTTGGGGGAATTTTGACATCTGGTCCGTCTGTGCCCATGTTCTATATGGGACATCTTTGAACCCAGCCAATCCTATATACCCCATCAAATCATACATCGGGTGAACTGAGGACAATATAGCGGTGATTGCAGTGACGTCTTCGGACCCGATTGGAGGATCAGGAGAATGATTCACCACAAGAGTCACCATATTGCACTCAGCTGGCGCTTTTGGCAACATATTCTTCCGATTGGATGATTGGGGTGGACGTCCCCCCGCAGTGCCATTTTGGCGGAGGGTGCCTGTTATCTCCGCGAAGAAAGACTAAGATAGATAGAAGATAAGATAGAAGATCTTTGCTTAATCTGTTCAATTTCTGGGGGTCTGGTCTCATTTTTGAGGCTTTGTAGATATCAGCAAATTTACCAAAATTCATACAAATGTGAAAGCCTAGTATCCATGCTAATATAAACAGCGTCGCTGGACACAGGTTCTTGATCATTTAGATTACCTGACATCTGCAACAATGCACAGTATGTACTTACAGCTAACCTTTTTTTAGCCTAAAAACTAGTTAGCAATTATATTCAACAGTTTATTTTACTTTGAAGGTACGTGGGCGTTTTTCCATTCATTTAGCTTTAAAGACACATTACTGAGCTCTTCAGATTGAAAGCTATGCAACAACATACTGGTTCCACCTTGCATTACTCATTTCCCCAAGACTGTCTTATTGTAGAGAAGTCATGTCACCTCTTCAAAGAATAAAAGGATTATATATATTAATTTCGCACTTAATGTAAATGTGAGGCTTCCATACACACTGGGCAAGATGTCGATGCTATCAGAGATTGTACCACAGGCAGGCTCAAGATCAAAGAAGTCTACTACACCAAGAATTTCAGATTTTTTACACCAGATGAAAATGCATCGTTACGTACCATGAAGTTTTCTTAACATGGTATATCATCAAGGGCGAAAGGGGGTCAAAGCCAGGTGGCTGAAGATGGGAAGGAGTAGTTTCACAAAAGTGTTTAAACTGTTTTCCATGTGTATACATATAATACATACACAACTGAGTCCTCTTAAAACTTTTCCTCATATGATATATACACACACATACATACCTTTGAAGAAGATTCTTATAAAGGGAGTATACACTATACTATTTATGAACTACAAAATCACATTTTATTTCCTTAAAAAACAGATATTGAGAAGGATTATTTTTATTTAACATTCCTGAAAGTCATAGTTACATATTTTTTTTATAAATGTATTAAGCCTTAATACAAAATAGGGAGAAAAAAGTCATGGGAAGAAAGTTTCACTGCATGGAGTGAAATCAATCTGATATTTTAAGAACATTTACAATACATTTATATAAATTATTCTCTTTCAGACCAATTTGATTCAACATTCCACAGTACTTTATCCTCTTTATAAACCGCTGTGTACATAAACAATAAAAACACGCCGGGGGTGGGGGATACAATCATCGCAGCTTTCTACGCGTGACTGGTTTCGACATAATTCTTCTTCTGTTTCGCCTCAAAGTATTTTTTTCTGCTTTCGTTTCAACTGGCACAGTCTTTGTATCAGTCACATCACCAGCTGGGCTTTCTGGTGGGGAAAGCAGTTGAATTTCTACTGGTGGGGGAGACCAGGTTGGTTCTTTTGATCTGTAAAAGTTAATATAAAATTTAACAAAGATGAATAGGGCATATTTGCAAACTATGGGGCATGTTGTGACTTGTCTGGTTTTGATATATTAAGGGCAATGGAAATCAATTTCATGACCAACCAGATGCCTACATGAACATAGTGCTCAAATGCTCCATTTCTGCTTAATTTTAAAATGGGCTACACAACATATACATCGATATAACCCAATCACTACTTTGATTCAGAAACAGGGAACTTTGCACCACAGAACTAAGGCACATGGGCAACTACCATTACCATCTGCATACCATTACCATCTGCATCTAAGCTTAGTTTTATACCAGGAAAAAGGCTAATATTTTACTAAGTTTCTTAGAAAGCTTGTAATTGGAAAAATATGGTTTTAAAGTGAAGACCTGTTTCCTAATGTACAGGTGCTACTGCAACAAGCAGTAAAACCACAAAGATTATTTTGGCTTTTGACACTTACGTGCTCTCCTTTTTTTTGTGTTTTGGAGGTCGGCCTCTGGGTCTTCTTATAACAGGTTCTACTGGGACATCTTGTGTTTCTTGTGGTTCTTGAGGTTTTGCATCCTACAACACGAGAGATTTTCTACTTATTCTACTCGATATTGTATGAAACCAATTTGACTCATTACCTCCATCTAAAACATGTATGACATTTCAAAACACTGAAAAAATTTACGTTACGTGCGGCCAGTATAGACAAAAGCATGTATTCAGAGATAATATAAACGTGTACCTCATTTTTTACAGGTCCGGCAACAGAAGACCTTGTTGCTCTTCTTGTCCTTGTGGAGGGCGGTGAGAAGACAAATTGAGAAGAGGCATGAGCTACCATTTCCTCAGGAGACACAGGGAGAGCTGCTTGTTGAGCTACCACAGAAAGAAACGTTGCGTTATTTTTATAATGTGTGCTAAACATTGTCAATTAGGCTACATTTACACAGATGTCTGAGTCAAAAGTTCCAAATGTGGTGAAATTGCTGCACAATGCCCAACTAGTCAGCACAACATTCAGATGTTACACTATTTGTCTGATAAACTTGCAAATTTAACTTACTAGCCTTTACTTTTTAAATAAGTGGTCATTTGGACACGTTCTTTCCTGCCGGCAGCTATGCAATCTGAAAACATCCCCAACCCTGCCAAAAAGCTTGGAACTGTGTCATGCCACAAGGCATAGCAAATTTAAGTAAACACATGTTTTTAAATGTAAAAAAAAATATTTTCAATAAAAGCCTTTTGGAGATTGGGTAGCAGGAACTGGGGAACTGGTGGTGCACATATGGAAAAACAAGGGGGATTACTTCACTACTTCTATTTGTACATAGCCTGGTGTGCTCTGTCATATTTGCAAGATGTACTTAGGTCAATGGATTACTTGAGAATCACAATACCTTCCCCACAGATACACTGAAACTTGTACCTAGTAATAATGAAAAGGAAAAGTCTTATACCTTTTGTTTTCTTTTTTAGTTTTGTTGTAGGCGTGGAGAATTCAAAATTAACAGTGAATTCATCGGGATTTGGAAGTACATTACTAGATCTAGTCCTTGTTATGCGAGTTAGGTCTTTTTCATCACCAGGCTTGTCTTGGCTTTCAGGCAACTGTAATCTTTCTTCTAAGCTTTCTTCTGACACAGGAGGAAGCACACTTTTTCTACCATGTCTTACGTTTATAGTCGCGTTGGCCTTCTTTGTTGAGTCTACAGTAACTAAAGAGTCCTGGGCTCCATCAGCAATGCATTCTTCAGAAACACCCGTTACCTCTTCCACATTTGATTTATTTATGGTAGATTTTCTGGGCTTTTTCCTAGGAGTATCTGAAGTTTGCTCAGCAACTTTCACACTTTCCTCCTCATTGGTTTTATTTTCGAATTTATTCCTGGCCCATCTCAGAGACACCTTCTTTGGAGAAGCTGGTGGACTGGTGCTTGGTTTACTGTCTGGCTGAGAGGCATTCAGCTCAAAATGCTTGACCAGCTCATTGACAACACGTTTACCCCGTCTGCCTCTCGTAGGAGTCGTAGCCAGGGGTTCAGACTCATCAGTTTCTTCTTTTTGGCTTGACGTTATCTTTTCAAGCACAATATTTCTAGACCGCGTGATTCTTGTAGGAGTCTGAGGCATAGCAGCTTTTTGATCTAGATCAGTGTCCATGTTTTCTTGTTCTTCCTGTGCTGTCAACTTCCCTCTGCGTGCCCTGGTTGGAGTGGAAGGCTGCCTTGGCAAACTTTCCTCAACAGTAGTCTCCACTATAACCGTACTTTCGTTTTTTTCTGACACAGTATTTTTGGTCTTTCTGGTTATTCTGATACTTTTGGGCATCTCTTCTTCTTCTTGTAAAGTAGAATAGGCATTATTTTGATTCTCTATATTTTCTTTGGCCTTTTTTCCTCTCCTGGGAGTTGTTGGGAGGGACAGCTCCCCAGAATCAACGTTAGCACTTTCAGTAAACCTAGAAGATTTCCTAATACTGCGACGTGGGGTTGGCGGTTTTAACACAGTTTGTAAACTTGGGGAAGTTCGTCCATCATTCGGGTCATCTAGTTCCTTCAGTGTTGTTGGCTCACCCATATGTTTATCCTCAGGGATTGCTAGATTCATAACTTTAACAGGAGTCTTGGAGGAAGCCTGCAAATTCTCATCCTCCTTTGTTTCTTTTTCACTGTTACTTTCTTCCGTAAAGTTTTTACTTTCTGTTTCTTTGATGACAGCAATCAAGTTTTCTGTAATTGCAATGGTAACATTCTCAGGAACATATGGTATCTCCTCCATTATTCTGGTAACCTGTTCAGTGCCTCCAAAAGAAATCTCCACACCAAGGTTTGGCTCACAAAGATCAACATCCTTACTCAATGCAGAGGTAACATAGGTAGGTTCTTCCACTGTTAAAGGCTCAACATGATCTTCATTGCAAGGCTGCATGTCTTCTGCATCCTCATCTCCACCATCTCCTTCAAGCACTAGTGTAAAATTATTCTGCTCTGCAAAATGCTCTCCTTCAGCATCATCCAACTCATGCTCTGCAGAATCGGTACATTCAGTTAATTCGCTATTATACTTATGCACCATATTGTCCTCGTAGGCAACCTCTATGGGTGCAGCTGGATGTAACTCCTGGTAGTTAATCACTTCATCTTCTCTCTCTGCCACTTGAATCTCAACATCTTTCTCTTGCACTAACTAAAGGGAACAAAAACATTTCGTGAATTTTAACAATGCACCGCTAATGACCAAGACCATTCATGCAACATGGGAGATGGGGAAGATGTCATCAGTAAACCAGATAGGAGTGCATGACTGTACGACTGAGTATTCAAACAGTGAAATGGCACCAAGCTCCCTATTATCCTCTATGTTCAACATTTCCACTTCCACTGCAAATGCAACAGTTTTTGCTTATTATAAGGATTGCATTCTGAATCCCAATTCGCTAATGCGATCATTTTAGGGTTGTTTAAATGGTTTTACACAGTTGCCAATAAGTCTACTGAGAAAACTGTGCTTACATTTTAACAGGACTTAAAAGACTTTACATGGTGAAAATAATAAACATTACAATTCTACAGTGTATTCAGAGTAAACCTTTACAATCAACAAACTTAACTAGGCTTTATTTTTAACAGATGGGAAATCTTAAATGGTGAGGTCTTACATGAATTTCTACACGGTGAGACAGAGCGGGCACAGAAGGTTCTTCCGCAGCCATAAAATCACGGGGCTCAAACACCTCCATCTCTCCATTTAAATCTTCTTCTACATCCCCTTCCAGATTTCCTGAGCGTGTGCTGGCAATATCTTCACTGTCATGAATAGTGATCACAGCTGGAAAACAAAGTACATTATTTAATATTTCAAATATTTGCAGTGAGTGTTCTTGATAAATGTTATTTACCCTTAGTTACACAGCAGAGGTTGAAGGGTTAATAAATACACAGAAAAGGCATGATGTTTTAGACAACGCTCTTTATTGAGTAGCTCTAAAGAATAAGACTTCATTAAGCATGACTTACACTGAGAATCGTTGGTTGATGAAACAGATTCTGGCTCTTCAACTAATGATGGCTTGGCTTCAGAGATGCTTGATGGCTCAAGTTCACTTCAGAAGAAAGGATAGCACTATTTCAAGGTAAGTTCATAAGCAAGCTGTCTAGCTACTGCAGGAGCATGAAGTTTACATTTAACATCTAGATATTGTAATCAAACTATGGCGGTATTTTTATAGAAAGACCTTGTAAAAATTGTTGGCCCAGTTAATTTTCCAAGTTTAATGATCCATTCTACTCACCCCCCCATAGTAACAATGGTATTAAGCTGTGATTCTATTTAAACCAAATGTCTAAGTAGTTGGCTTAACTTTCACTGTATTTGACTAAACGTAATAAGCTGGTCTGTGAGGATATGCTTATTTCCATTTTGTTTGGAAATATGGAAGATAAATGTTCACATTTTATATTAAAATGCTAACAATTTGGTATGATTACATTTTCATGAAGACAACGCATATTAAGTAGTACCAACATTATCACCATAGGTCTGTTACTTAAAGCCAACAATAAGGATTCAGGCAGCCTTTGCAGGGGAGAGTGGAAGAGATGGAAGACATATGCACACAAAGTGGTTACATAGTTCAGATTTCCATGTAGTTTTTAAAAAAATACTGTATTTGCTCGATTATAAGATGACCCCCCAAAATCTGATTATTAATTTAGGAAAAAAGAAAAAGTCTGAATATGAGATGACCCTATAGGGAACCCTTTTTTTTGTTTGTATTTTCTTTTATTTTCCAACCTGCCCCCCAGTTATGCACATCTGCCCCATGATATGCCTTTTAACCCCCTAAATGCCACGGTGCCATGATATGCCTTTTAACCCTCTATATGCCACTGTGCCCCATGATATGCCTTTTGACTCCCTATGTGGCACTCTGCCTCCAGAAATGACTTATACCCCTATATGCCACTCTGGCACTTAGGGGGTTAAAAGACATATTATGGGGCAGAGTGGCATATAGGGAGGTATAAGCATTTCAGGAGGCAGAGTGGCATATAGAGGGTTAAAAGGCATATCATAGAGCACTGTCTACAGAAATGCCTTATGCCCCCCATTTAACCCCCTCAAACTTACCGGTGCTTCCGACTACATCGCGCATACACCCTCCAGCAGTTCCTGCGGGAAACTCTCCTCTCTGACAGTCCGGGAAGGTCTGTGCGATGGACGCAGACAACCCCCGCTGCTGGGGGGGTGTTAAATGGGGTGCATAAGACAGGAGAATCCAGGTCCCCTGCAGCACTGCGGGTGATCTTGATCTTAGTCTCATCGTCAGACCTCATTTGAGGCCTGATTATAAGACGAGGGGTATTTTTCTGAGCATTTTTTGGACAAAACCTTGTCTTATAATCAAGCAAATACAGTAATTTAGTTATGGTAATAGCTATAGTGGCGATTGTTTCCCCTTAAACAAAAAGCTAGCAGATAAAAAAATACCGCACTAGCACCACTTAATATACAGCAGTGATAAAAAGATCTGATTTTTCTAGCAGTTACCCTAAAATGATCTTGCTTTGGTGAATTAAATGTGACATATATGGTCCACCGATTAAACCTTTTTTGGGACAGGTACATGGGAGGTAAAACATACAGATCTCAAGACAAGTAAAGCTTGTGCATTTCCTAAAGCCGTATTAGACAAAACAAAAGGTAAACGTTAGATGTGAATGTTGCGTCAATGGGTCTTATTCATCACAGTTACCTCTCATCTGCATTCGCCAACTTATCAAGTCCTTTAGGCCCATTCCCAGGATGAGGAACGCATTCAACTGCTGCTTCTTCGGAAACTGTTTAACAAAAATCAATGTTGGCTTAACAAAAAAATAATTAAGTAATTTGACTGCTTTCAGATATGGGCACAGAATTCAGCAGTAATGTTAGAGGAATCTATTTTTTATATGGTATTACCAAACTACTTAAAATGTTATTAGTAAAACAAATCTGTTTCTTTTTTCTTTTTTTAACCCACATATAAATTGTCACTTGGTCCTTCCTTGCGGTTTTTATGTAGATATGAAAACCAGATCTTCTTTCTGCTTATTTTAACCGTGGCCTATACATTTCATAATATAATCTCTTTTTAAGTGGCAGTAATATATGTGTGTTATGAAGTCTAGCCTGAGGTTTCATGCCACACATGCTGCTTTCAGTAACGTTAGCAAACTTTATTTTTTGAATTCCTAATGATTGAGGCTTGAAAGAATAGGCATACTTGCTGAGCCTAACTCTAACTACAATACATTTGCTAAGTTTTAGTTTATATCAACTGAATGTACTTATACACACAAACCTCTAATTAAGGGGTCAAATTTGGTTTGGACCAATGAGCTTTTTTTATTCTTTCCCAATTTATTTTGCTGGCGCCCAGGGATTGTCAAGTGGTTCTGTGACGTATCTGGGCAGACAAGCACAGCCTTCCCGAACCCCCCCAGTGCAGCATTAACCCCTTCAATGCCGAATGGGTTAATACCCATTTTGTATGGGTCTCTACTACAGCTGGTCTGTCTGGAAGCCCAAGCAGACCAGCAACGGGACAAAAAAAAAAAAAAGATCCCCCACAAACCCTTTGATCACTTCTACAAGAGCGATCAAAGAGGCTCCCCCCCTGCAATCACCAGTTTACCCGCGATCGTTTCCCTCCTGCAAGGGGCTACCTGAGTGTGGAGACCAGCCCTCCCCTGCTGCATTAATACTCCATTAAGAGTGATATTGCAGTGTTAACCCCTTTAATGCCACAATTGTGTATGACATGATCGTGGCATTTCAGGGGTTAATATGTGTCCCCACAAGTTTGTCTCCCTGTTCAATGTCAGTGGCCTAAATGTGTCATACATATAAAAAAGCTTCAAAAGTTTTAAAATTAAAATGTGCACGTTCAAGTTTTGACTGCACAATATCTGAGAAACATTACTTATTTATGCATATGTGGTATCGCTTTACTCAGGGGTGTTGCTGAAAACAAATAAAGACCTATTTTTGTTCTTTCACAAATCCACTCAGAAAAATAAACATGGTGAAACTGCAAAGTGGATGTGAAAATGTTTTTCTTTTTTTGTTAGACTAACTTTGCGGAATCAGCTGCATGGGACAGGCCAATACACCCCTAACTAGATTCCCTGAGCTGTCTAGTTTTTGGAAATATATAGTTTTAGCGGGCTAATATGAAATACAGGACATTACTGTGTCTCAGATGAGACCGGGAACCAATAACCTGATCTGTCAAAATTCCATGTTTGAAAACTGAAATGCGCATGTTCCAATTTTGAACCCGCAGTGTCGAAGAGACATATCCTACCCATGTGTATGGGGTATTCCTGTACCAGTAATTTCACATACCCAGGGGAAAAAAATACTGAATTACTGTTTGGATAGAATGGGTTTGTTAAAAATGAAAATTGTCTGCAATGTTTAGGACACACCGGCACTAAAATAGCTAAATCAAAAGTGTTAAATTGCCCCTAGTAAAATACTGTGATGTCAACTCAAAAAATATGTACTTTTGTTTAGCAGTTTCCCTTTTTCTGGCCGCTATTGGGGAGCAACTCCCAGCATAGAAATCTTGTTTAGAAACAGTGATGTGCATCACATATTTAACCCTGTAAGTGCCAAAAAATACCAGGCATATGTGGCGTTTCCAAAAACAGGACAAATACTAACATGCTTTTCCATTTGCACTGGTTATAGGTGAAAATATCACCAATTTCTCCTAATTTTACCCATATCTTTAAGATTAATATATATATAATATATAATTTTTTAAAAAAAAACTCTTCTGCTGAAAAAAAACCCCAATATATAATTTGTGGGGGTACAGTAAATGAGTTAGTGGGCAATCAGATAAATAAAGTCATAGCAAGGTCCACTTGCTAATCCTTCTAGACCTTTCTGCTGCTTTTGACACTATGGATGCAGGTAAAACTCACCTGCACCTATGTTACGCTCTGAATACTGCAATACTGTCTCCAACGCACTTGCCTGGCATTCTAAGTCAATCATGAACGTGACAGCAAGGTACAACTTAAACCATTGCTTTTCAAACACCACTGCGTGCATGTATGCATGATAATGCAATTTTAAAGGTCTGACATCTACAAAGCGTTTTGTAGTGTTTTCCACTATATCGCCTGTTCCCTGATCAAATCCCTTTCAAGGCTGTATTCAATTAGAATATAAATAAGACCAAGTCTAATGGAAGCCTAGCAGCTGACCAATTAATGTCAAGCCTAAATGGCAACTTTATTTACCACTGGTATAGTGCTTCAAAGGAAGCAACACATATACACATTCGAAAGCGCATACTTTTTCCCTTCTCTGTAAGTTGCTGGCTTTCTAGTTCCTGTTCAGGCTGCAGTACTACTTCTGTTCCCTCTTCCACTGTCCCTTCCATAACAGGAGATTGTGCTTTGGTTCTCATGGAGGTATCTCTTTCTAAATCTTCTGGGGTTGGGGCGTCATGAAACTCTAGTGTTGTCTGGTCTGACCGTATGGACACGTTACTAGTTTCTCCGGAAACTTCCATTTTGGTTGGCATCTCATCCTGGATTGCTGAAGATGACTCCATTTCCTCGTGTTCTGTATCTGCAATGTTGTCCTCTGCAAATGAGGTCATTTTGACATGGCTTCTTGTCCACAGGGCATCTGGGACAGACCTTAGTACAGGAGAAGCTGACAGCAGATCACTTTCGGAAGATGCAACCTATCAAGAAAGAAGGCGTGGGGAATATTCAAACATCCACATTTTGACACAATTGTGTACATTGCTTACACAATGTAAGCAAAGTACACTCGCAAACAGGCTAATTAGTTGCATTTCAAATGTAACCACATGTTTTCTAGGAAAGTGGTTCCTTCTTTGCGGTATATGGAAAAAAAATCCAATACTGATCCTGTATGACTTTTGGACACAGTCATGTAATTTCCACATTTACCGACGGCAAAACCCAACTACGGAAGAAGCTTCTTACGGGTTGATCCTAAAGTCACTTGACAGAGAGTAGGAAGCTAACTGCCATCATTGCTCATAACAGTCTATGTCTCTGCAAATAGCCCTTTCTGCAGAAGAAGCCCTCAATACACCATTCTACGGGTCCCCATCTGGGCCATACAACACTCAGCACAAGAACTGCATTTATGGAGACACATACATAAATTACACTGCCACCAAAGACTCTGGGACAACTGCTCCATTTTTAATCTGCCCCTGCCTGATTTTTATGATCCATTTAACAGTTAAAGTTCAAGCAGCCATTGTAACCAAATGTTCAGGTTCACCCTACTTAATATGTTCATGTCAGGACATGCTGTCCCCTGCTGGTACTGAGTTAGTCCTCCCTCAAAACATTACAGATACAAGAATGGGATCAGAAACCATAGTAGTGCAGACCGAAAAAAAACACTGCGTTTAAGGAGCAAGCTTCTGTAACGCAGAATTCAGTGCTTTCCTAAGCAGACAAATGGATTAGAAATGGGGAGTACACAACACCAACATTGTTTAAACATGACTAGTTTGTTAATGTTATGCTGAAGTGATCGGGAAATCATTACGTACGCGTGCAAGAATGAAACGTTGAATCCAGCGCAAATTACCAACATGGGCTGGAATAAGACCTACTACCAATGCCTCCTCTGTAGCAAACGTAGAAAGAACTGCCTGGCACTTGCAATGAATAATAGGAAGGATACCTTGTGTTTCCTCCTGAAAGTCCCAAATGTAATCGCATGTATGAAACAAAGAAAAACAAAAGCCGAGCGTTATGTATAAAATGCTGGACTTACCCCTTTAGTGTATTTGCTCCCTATCTCTTCCATAAAAGATATCTTTGTCTCCTTGACCCGCAAAGGAGGTGTCAGAGATCTTCCTGGGGATACAGAAGGAGATCCCAGTGGCGTTGTCCTTACGCTTGACCTCAGAATAGACTGAGGTGTGAAACCAGCAAAGGTAGAGGATGTGGTACTCGCAGCCAAGGCTTTTGCTCTCTGATAGTAACCGAGAAACATAATTCAAACCAATATAAGTAAATGTAATGCCAAACTATTTCACAATAGGTGCCAAGTTAAGCTTTACTACACAGCACGCACAAGACAATATCTAGCAAAGGACAACACCTTTATTTTAACTACAGTTTACAGGCTTGATGTTTCACTTAAGGAAAACGTACCAAATACAGATTCTGGAATATGAATGCTTACCCTGACAACCAGCGGCGTCTCTAACAAGTTAAACTCTGATGCTTTGGTGGTACTTCTGATCTGAGCGACCTTCCGCAAACTTGACTCCATTGGACTAGATGTGAGCAGCAATGGAGATTTACGAGGGGTTCGTTGTAAATGAATAGTTTCTGAATCCAAAGTCGGGGAAGGTACCACCATTACAGGGTGAACCACAGAGTCCAACAGTCTGCGCATAAAAACATAGTTGAATTTCCAATTTTTCCATGATTAATTATAGCCTCTTTGTAACGAACATAGAACTACAATAAAATGTAAAGGCATTATAGCCAGGATGACAAGAAGCCTACATGTTTAAGTCTTGAGAAAATAAATACCGTATTTCTTTTTAATACCAGTATCTGAGCCACAAGCAAATACACAGGGCTATGGAAAGTGGAGAGGTTTAAAAGTCCACAGGATTGTATTACACGCAAGTCCTCTGCCTACACCCAGCGTTTTTTCCACAATGTTATAACATAATTAATTAGACACTTCTGTGTCACAACAGGACAGCAGTTTTATTTATAAAATTGTACACCTAAAGTATTCTGCTGCATTGACTACATCACTTGTGTCATGTGCCCTAAACACATGCAGATACCGCAAAAGATATTTCCTTTGCTTTAACCCGTTCATCACTGACCTGGACACCCTCCTTGACTTGGTTATAGGTGTACCAACAAAGGCTTCAGGAGAATCCAGATCTTGCGACATGGTGGCTACTGGCGCTCGCTCGTCATTACCAAAGCTTAACACAAGAAAACACGTGTAAGCAAATCCAAAGCTCTTATATACATAAACTTTATGTTTTAGTCCACTTTGCTTAACTGTTTATATGTTAAATCAAAAATGGCAGGTAACAAAGAAAACCCATGCATTGCCGTTTCATAATACTTCACTTGAACTATGTGATCACAGTTGCTCATTCCGTATTCTAAGGAACGGATTGGAGAAGAAAAAAAAAAAAAAAAAAAAAAAAAAAAAAGACATGCAGTTGAACTTGTTCACCTTTTGTAAGGTGAAAATTCAGTCTTCTGATTTGCAGCAGATACTTCCTTTATTTTTGAGAGCACGCTGCTTATAAAATGTGCTTTGGTTATTACACTTCCAGAAGCCTGTTTTGCAACGGTAGACAAGGGCTTGGGTCTCGAAACTAAGGGGGAGAGAGGGACTTGTTAGATTACAGAATACATCACCATGTTTACCAGCTATAAAGCGTGCTACGTACCCTCTCGCCAGACAAGCGACGACAATGTATATGGTTTAGCTCTCTCATAAGCCAAGGTGCGCTGCACTCTAGGAAGGACTTTTCCATACTGGTCAAGAATGGAATTTCTGGCCACTCCTCTTTCACGGAGGCGACGGTCGGTGTCATTCTGCGCGGGTTAAGAGGCAACATGCACAGCTTTTTATCTCTTTAAAAAACACTTTGACGTGAAAGGATTGTATTAGATTCTCACTTACTGTGTGGATGTTTTTTAGGGTCTGATTTAATTGCAGGGCCGGGATATAATTTGCTCTCTGTAACTGGTGCACCAGAAGCAGCTCCTGATTTTGAATCCCTCCTGTTGTCTGTAAAAACCTCTGCAAATAATCCTGGAAATTAAATGTAGACCGATTAGAATCGTCTAGTCAGTGTGTTGGAATACATAGAAAGTGTTTTGTATCTAGAAACAGCCCATTAACAATGCTTTTGTATAAATAGAAATCCTGACAACTAGAGGTGTTTGAAACTAGGATATAACCTACTTATCGTAGACTAACTAAAGCTTTGAGTACAAGAAAAGCAAACATAATATAACTGCCTTTATTGCGTCTAAAATATGGAAGCTGTAGCATATAAATACAAACAAAAAAAATAACTTACATGCTCAACATCTGTGAAAGTAAACTTCAGCAGTTCTTCCATAAGCCCTATTTCTTGACATGTTTCATACATGTGCTTTAGAAGATCATCAATGTTTAATCGACTTGAATGAAGTCTCTGCAGGTTCCAGGCCTCTGCTATGTATCTAAAAATTGGCAGCCAAGTTACACTGAGGTAGTAAATATAACACACACATATATATATATATATATATATAATATAATTTCAAAAAAGTGCTGAAATGGATTTGTAGCACAGACTTCCAGTTTCTTCAAAACTTTTAAAATAACGGGAACAGGCAACTGAAGGGGCAACAAAATCAACCATTTTACCAAATATAGGTTTTAGAAAAAAATTTAACGTGGATAACTTTAGAAACAAGTTAATGCTTCTGGAAGGACAAAAATAAAAAAAATTAAAAAAAAATCAGAAATTTGACACAAAACCTTGACTGGTACAACACACTGTGTGATCAGTAATTGGTTTTCTGTCAACAAATAAGGTTACCCAATCCACTCTAGAATTAAATGAGTTTCTCACCTGTTGGCCAGTAACACAGTCATATGTAATTTGACCTCTTGGCTGGTGGTAATTGGGGGTTTCATTGCCTGTATGTATCGCAAGGCCTGTCTGTGATCCCCTTGACACATCAATGTCTCAATTATTTGTGAATGCTGCCATGTCAACACTCTATTCACAGCAGGATGAAGGATACAGTCCACTGAATTCTAATGGAAATGAAAAGCATGTTAGTGTTTGCAGTTCTCTCTTAACCCCCTTTTCAAGAACAACGCTTCCCATTTATAAGCTGCCTGCAAATCTGACTCCACATTCTTAAAAATAAAGGTTTAACAAAAAGCAAAATTTGAGTTTGGAAAACCATACATCATTTGTGTAATAATAAAGCAGCGGTTACTGTTTACACCTTGCACAGAATTTGCTCGAATGAAACCATATGTTTTTGGTGAAGGTGGATGCATGAGTAGCTAAATCCCCTTCAGTTTTGATGGCTATATTTCCGTATGGAAGAGGGGAGTCACAAAACCAGAACCTACAACCACTCATCCATACTCCAGTGTTAAACATTCACTCACCTAGAGTATATAAAATGTGTTCACATAAAACAACGGCACTAAACATTCTGGTTAATCATTTTGTTAGAGTGTGCATCTATAATTCAACATGCAGGAACATTCAATATGTCTTTTTATGTGAAAGCTGCCTAGAAGTCTAGCATGCAGCCACATGAACTTATTCTACAGCTAATCAATGTGGGATATTTGTATACCGACCTGGTAGTCGTTGTGATCCAGAAGCCAGAATCCTTGGATCAGTTTAATCAGACCACAAGGCACAGAGAATGCTGTGGGGAAGGATTCGATTGACGAATCTGGTTTGTCTGGGAAGGCATACATAATGTCCAGCAGGAAGTAAATTGTCTTGTTATAGTTAAGGTCAACGACGCAACAAAGTTACCACATTCCCGTTTTATCTTTAATTTGAAACATACAATAGTCAATGGCGAATGAGACATAGGCATATA
>VKOC01004337.1:0-10806 GCA_009364415.1 Spea multiplicata
TTGCCATATAATGATTTATGTTGCGACGGGTTTCTCTGTATTATGTGGGGATGATCCAGGTTATGTAATGCACTTTTTCTTAGTCTTGATACTTGACAACGTAGACATCATGTATGCCAAATCCCACGTTTCCAAAACATCAGAAAAATATCCTGCTTTTGCTTTTTTTGTTTCTCCCATGAGCATGGTCATGTCCGGACCCTCTGAATCTCACGCCAAATATTATTTGGTACGTTGTGAGAACATTTTTCTTTTGTGGCTTGAAGAATTGGAGTAAAGCTGTGTCATCTGTTATGGTTTATAAGTTATATCTCATTAATGCGATTCAGAGCGCTGACCAAATACTGAGAAAAACAATGAGATCATTTGTTGTGTTCTGGTTCCATGAAATCATTATATACACCAATAAACAAGCTTGTTCACAACATTCATTTCTCATCGAGCTGAAGGCTTTAAGTAAAAACTTTGTGTGTTTTGCTCATTTCTTGCTTTCCTGGTGTTTTTCCATCATAGTATATCTTTGCCAAGCAACATTAGAAGGGAAAATGGTAGTCTCTGAGGAGTGAATTGACTATACTGCTATAAAAATAATTACCTTTTTTTGTTTGCAATAAGCCTTTCACTATTTAAATAGTAGCGCACCCACTGTGTAATAGGTCTCACAACGTGGACAAGGGGTTAAATCATAAGGGAAGGAGGTAATTAAGTGAGTAGTTGCCTTTAGGTAACTATTTATGTTTATTATACAATACTTCTTTACACACCATTCACATTGACAGAAATATAGAGTTAAATAAAAATAGGAACTATTTAGCTCAACCCGCAGTCGTTTACATTGTAAATATGTTCCAAAAGCAGAGTTCCCAAGAGTCTCCCGGAAACAAAGTTGTTTTTCTCGCCTCGCTGATGCACTGCCAATTGCTGTAAAATCAGCTAATTTCATTCACATGATGTGGCATAAAATTGCTCAATCACTATAATGGATCAATCACACTTAATAAAACACAATGAACATGAGCTACAACGATAACTGATCTCGCACTTACACAAATACAGAATTTACTTACTAAGCTATTCAACTCGGCTCTATGGCTACACAACGTAGACAATGATGATGTCAACAAGTGACGCAACGTGCGTGTACGACTACGTATTATTTGTCTTTGAGATCTTAATAGCTTACTCCATGGCACATCTCAGCTCAGAAGAGTCTCAAGTTTTAGCTCACTTTTGTAACTAGGAATGGGAAATCTCCATAAACATATCAGTCTATGGCATGAAAAAAACAGCAACCCCAAATATGTATTATTTTTAGTATTACTTATTATTATTATTATTATTATTATTATTAACCACGGTGAGCCTAATCAGTAGGTCAGTGTTGGTATCCAACTGAGTACAGATGAAGTCCAGACCTCCTTGCTCAGTTATGCCTAGGGCAATGCCAACTGAAGCTCTCTGGCAAAGTCCAAAAATCGTAATGTTTGAGGTTGTTGACTGTCTCATGTAAGGGGAATTTGCATTGTGTTTTGAAACACTCTTGGGGTGAGATTAAACGGAACTAAACTAAAATCCCAGGTTTGTAGGTGAGCTAGTCTCAACATTTGATATGCATTTTTGTTGTAAAACATTAAACTTGATATGATTATTTAGATCTTAAAAGGGGATTCTAGTAAGGACAATGTTTCTCCTCTTTCTTTTGAAGAACATTTCTGGTTTACGGTAATTAAAAGTTATGCAATCTCCAAAGAATCGAGTTGAAAGTAGAACCAGTTTGTGCTGGTTAGCACACTTTAAGTACTTTACACCACAAGTCTTACATTACATTTTATTTATAGAATTCATGCAGACTCCAGAGCACCTTTAATGCTGTTCTCTGCATTAAGCCTGATTTAGAGGAAAGAGATCTGTGGCTACAGAGGTAACTCACTCAATCTTAAGTAAGGCTGACTTGAAAAACACCCTCTACAAAAGTGTCTACAATGTATCTGCAAAAATATATAGAAACTAGCACTTGGCCTCTGACATATACAGTACATCAAGTGACCACAATACGTGTAACATTTCAGGGTGTGTGTGTGTGATTGCATCAGTGTAGGACACAATTGCTGGTTAATTATAGAAACCTCAAAGAAATAGGAAATCTCGTCTTACTAAAAACAGAGGAGCAATTTGGACTTTCCATGGTGTAAGCTATATTGGATCCCTTAGCGCTCTCCCTAAAATTAAAAAGGTGGCCTAGACACGGGCCTTCTTGCTCACTGTACCTGGGATCATACCAACCAGACTCATATAGCTAAAGTATATGGTTGTCTGTGGTAGAGAGAAAGCTTCATTATCTGCCTTCAGGTTCAGGATATAAATAAGCCTGAGGTGTTCCTCCAGACTCCCCAGGTTAGGTCTACGTGGATGCTCATTAGTGTGGTGTTTTCTGTAAAGGGTACGTCTGAGTGTTAATTGGGTTGGTAAGCATAAGCACGCTGAAACTCACATTTCTATATTAATCTCAGTGGTCTTGGTACTGCTTTGGGCTCCCATGATCCCATAAACACTTCAGTGGCTCCTCCTCTATGGAGGGAAAGATGGGGCTACATATAATTTTGGGCAGAGTAGCCCCCAAAACAAAGGCTTCTAATTAAATTTCATTAGAGATTGGTGGCTCACATTTACAGAGGGGCTTCCTAAATAGGTAGAATTAATCTAACATGCCAATACAGACCATAATGACACAAGTGGGTTTACATGTAAGACACATAGGAGTGACCTACCACAGATCAAGCCATTCATTGCAACTCTAGAACAAACACACATTTGACTTTCTGAAGTACTTCACCAAACCATTACCCAGGTTAGCTGAAGAAATTACTGGGTCTAGCCCCACTGGAGAAATGTAACCCTGTCATTTTGGGTTATACGTTCATTAGATGTGCTTCGGTTTTGTGTCTTATTGGTCTTGGGTTCATTTCAGGATAACTGTCAAAAGTTGTGCTTAATTATTATAACCTTGAGAAAGTCTAATAAAGATTAGTACAACCTCCTGGTCATTTCAATTACTGCTTTAAGTAAATTGATTTTTGCATTTTCTGAAATATGTCTTGAAAACAAATAGTACAAAGGAAATATCATTAAAAAGGCCATTATAACACCATTAAAAGTAAATTAAACAAACACTTACAAGGAAGGATATAATGAAAGTGCACTTTTTTTATTTTAAAAAGGTATTTTTTCTTAAATTACATTGGTTTTCCGAACATGAGTTTCTTGTTACTGTACAAACAATATTCAGAGATATAAATATAGAACACAGCTGGCATCAATTTACAATGAGCCGATAAACCTACAAAAAATAAATATAAAATAAATATTTCAGATTTTGTTGGATAACCACTTGGTGTCAGTGTTGGTTAACAAAACAAAAGTTTACATTTCAAAATCAAACATATTTATAAAAAGTGATTCTGGTCAAAATCTGAAAAGCGCCTTTATCGCCATACTAAGCGTTGGAATAGAAATTGCAGAGGTTCCTATGGAGATAAAATCAATTTTCAGACTATACCAGACTTCACTTTTTATACATAACCATATGAAGGGGCAACAATCTTAGGGTTACACAGTCCGGAGCGGACTCGTTTACTGACTCAAATAGTTTGCATCAGATGATATCTAGGACTCCTAATTGTACACTATTTGAGATTTATATGTGGCTTTTAAGTGAAACTTTGTTCAGTTTCGGCAGATCAATGTGTGAGACACTTAATTTGATATGTGGTTGGGAGTTCCAGCCTGCTTGTTGAAAAAAATAAAAATAATAAAAAATGAAGATTAATTGCTTCTAGAATATTTTGACCGTATGTTACTAACGTTGACGCGCAGACTTGATTTGAAGGAAATGTTAAATAAAAAATTGTATTTGTTAAAATTTTGTGTTGTCCTAATGGTTCATGGCTACCCTGAGTTTGAACAAACAGTCTTATCTGATGCACTGTATTTAACCTGATTGCATGAAAACTGGATCAGATGCCATCTGCACAAATGGAATCTTTTCTATGACGTATGGAGCTGAAAAAATAGAACTTGTTACAAAAACGTAAATCATATATTCTTATAAAGTGTAATAAATAATATTACAGTTCACAAATACAAAGAAAATGTGGCACAGATATAATAATGCATATTTCAAGAAGAAGGAATTGTTTTTGTTTGTTAATTTTCAAAGAAAAATTATATGGTTGGATGGTGTTTCTTATACCAAGGGAAGGCGACATAACCATACTAGTGGCCGCCATATCTCATATTCTGCATGGCCTTGTTGGCTGGAGTGCACTAGAATGCCAGTCATGGGTTTCTCCAGGTTGGAGCAATGCCAAAATACAAAGGGATACATTGCTGGAGTTGTATTTTAGGAAGCCCTAGGTATAAATATCCATGGAGATTCTAAGTCATTTAAAGAGTTAGAAATACATTATGTGCACATCATGACCAATACAGACTGTGACATATGTAGAAAACCATCATAACAACCAATGCTGATATTCTTCTTCCTATAACTTGTGTTCATTCAAGTCAGCATTTAATCAATGGGACAGCTAAGGGGAAATGCACCATCTAAGCCAGGAATAAAACAGCACCGGCTACTCTACGCTATATGGAAAAAAGTGAGAAAAGACCCACACACTCTATAGCCTTATCCAGAAGAATAATGTGTAATAAAAAACGCTCACTATTTTACGATTGTAAGCATCGTTCATCTACTCATCCACAATTGAACACTAATGGAGTTTACACAAAATCTAGACTCTTATGACAACTTAATATTAGACTTGTGCATTCGTATTTGGGTGAACATGAAAACGAACACCAAGGGTACGTTTTCATTGTTCAGCCCGAATACCAAACATACGAACATGGCGGCGACAAAACATATACGAAGACGACAACACACAACACGAAGAATCTCACTCACTCGCACAGCCCTTTAACTCCTGATGGCGGAACTTGGCCTGGGGAGACCCTGCTCCAAGAGTTAAAGGTCCGTATGAGCGACTCTATTGGTCGTTCGTACGGACCTTTAACTCTTGGAGCAAGGAGACCAATGGTGGCACTAGGATTTTAAAAGTTTGTACGAGCGACGATACTGGTCTTCAGCAGGGGGCTCGTCTGCCATCAACCAATGAAGTACAGGTGTCCCCTGGTTGATGGCAGAGGAGGTCCCTGCTGGCGACCAATAGAGTTGCTTGTATGGACATTTAAAATCATGGCACCAA
This sequence comes from Spea multiplicata, assembly GCA_009364415.1. NCBI lineage: Eukaryota > Metazoa > Chordata > Amphibia > Anura > Pelobatidae > Spea > Spea multiplicata. The sequence goes on from VKOC01004337.1 coordinate 5,265, forward strand.
AGCTGTTGCAGAGTGCGTACCGCGTTAACCCCGTATTAACCCCTTCTACAAAAAACGAACACGAAGAATGTACACAGGAATGGGCAAATATTCGTGGAATACAAAGATTTTTCCCCCCCCCACAAAGACGAACACGAAAATGAACGCGAAGACGGAGAGTTGGCTGGCTCCCAAGTCTTCTTAATATTTGCCACTATTATTAGGCTGCCTGTCTAAGAGGCATGTGACTACAGATTTATTTTACATTTTTAAAAAGATTCCTTTGTCTATATGAAATAAACATAAATAATAATGATGAAACATCATATGAATATGTTATGAAGAATATACTATGGGTGGCTGACACCTATAAGAAAGAAATATAACAGAAATAAACGTGATACATAGCCAAGGTAAAAGTGAAGCAGGGATAGTCTTACTGACTTGGGCCTACATGGAACAGAAAACACTGTTTTTTGAAACATTTTATTTATAGAGCGCCAGCAGATTCCATAGAGCTATAGGGGAGAGTGGAAAATAACAATAACTTAAACGTGACAATATACGTAACTGATAATAGACATTAAAACGCATTAAGACATACTAGTACAGGGGGATATCATATTTAACGGCTTTATTTTACTTTCTCTATACAATTAGCCATCTTTTCTTAGATCAGGGCGAGCCCATTTTTGATGATTGTGGCCCAATGTTCTTCATTATGCTCTTTGCAGAAGTCAGCTGTCCCGGTCTATAACTGATGAACACAGAGTAGAATATTGTGCTTCTCAAAGTGTCCTTATAACTTTAAAAGATGTGTGCACTTTCTTATTTGTCCCGTTGATATGGGTTTTTTTCTAAATAAATTACCTTGTATTGATTGTGTGTTTGTAATACTCTAACCAACCATACCAACCTTAATAAAAACACAAGACAAAGATTCACAATATTATATACATGTTTATTGTGCTAAAACGCCTAATTAATGACATTCCATTTGTTATCATACACTTGTGATCCATGATTAACAATGTACATATGTTATCAATGTGTTACCAATTTAATGACATTTTCATAAATGGATTACAAAGTACTTTATCCACCCAATTTTTAATGTCCACTTAATTCCTTAACCTTATGAGTGCCGGACAGGCAGGCAAACCCCCTAGCACTCAACAAGTTACCCCTGTTTATTTAAGAAGTTTTCCCCTTCTGCAGTGAGTCTCAGTCCCTACTGGCAGAAAAGAGGTTAATTCCATAATTTGTTTCAAGTGATGGCATGATTTATTGGATATTCTTTAATATTCACAGTTCTTTACAAACAGAAATAATAAAATGTACAAAAATAAGTGCTTCTTGCACATCTGTTAATACTGTTACCATTTTCAGTCCCCTGAATCGCATTAATGGTAGTTTAATACGCTTGGTCTATACAAGGGCACTAATGATGCACCATTACGGGGGGTGAGGGTGGAGGGTCTGTCCGGACAATTTTCCACCAATGTCCAATAATCCTTTATGTCTATATTCCACCTGCATTCTATATGATGCAGGGAGTGTGTCTAAGATATAAAAACCATCCCATTAACACCTGTTTAGAACCTTACAAAAGTGACAGAACCTCCCATTGTAAAGAAGGGAAACCCACTGATATCCCTAGTTTTACATTAGTTCCATGGCGGACCCCCCCCCCAGAACATGTTAGCACAATAATATTCTAATATTATATCTATGACAAAAGCAAATATATCATAATCAGAAAATATACATAATGAACAATGTTGCCTATGTTAACATCTTTAACAACCAAGGAGCATAACTTTTGTGTGCCTGAAAAAAAAAGTTTACCATATTTGAAATAAAAAACGTAAAAAGAAAAGCTAATGAAGAGAGGTTTAAATCATAAAATTCAATGATTTCAACAGCCATTATTTTGCAACTATTTTTGGGTTAGCAGAAATATGAAATTCAAAATGTAGTCTTAACAAGATAACATGTATGCACATAGTTGGTTATCTTAATTTAAGCTAAATATTATTTTTTTTTTTTAAATTACTGTTTAAAAAAAGAATAAGTTTTAAAGTATTACTGTCCTTTAAATAGGTTTTTTTGTGTGTTGGGCTGATTGACGTTATACGCCTTTTCCTAAATATGTTTTTCATCATCAAATTAGTGACCAGAGGAGCTGCATTGAGCATCTTGGGTGCGAAGGCCAACCACACAGAGAAAATGTATGGCCCCACGTCTGGCAGTGTTCCTTATAACAGATGTTGCTCCCTTATACTGAATTGGTTAGAGAAGTGATTCAATCACCATGGTGGCTATGAGCAGGATAAAAGCTAAGGTGCTAAATATTAGGTTCTTCCAGACTGACCATAGGGCAAACCAGGAAGATGGGCAGCATAATCATGGACTATCATGACATAACAAACATAACATAAGCCCCGCTAGCCCACCTTAGCAATACACAAGCTTCTTCTCTACTGCCTTTACCTCACTGCTACCGAAGAAGCTCCCCCTTAACACTATTATGTGTCTATGTTGCTTGTACATAGAGGGTTAATTGTGAATAAACTTTTTTCTTGCATTTTAATGAAAGTAATGATCTTTATTTAAAATACATTATTTGTTATTGGGTTAGTCCTTTATGAGATTAGCAAGGATAATTGAAAAATTATTTAAAATGAATAACCAAAGTACCAGATTTAAAATAGTCTAGGAAAAAAAGTTAAATAAATAGGTTTCATTTGTTTCCCAGAGATAAAAGAAAAAAAGATGAGTAGAATAAAAATATTCTTACAAATACACTACTTGGTTTCATATTATTTCATTAACATATGGAGTTGTTTTTTGTATAGAGGCATTTAAACTGATGTTTTGATGTAGGAAAATTGAAAAAAAATAATTGTAATGGGAAATTGTTCAGGAGACTAAGTAAACACGTTATCATTAAGCATAAGACAAAAAACAATATATATAAGAATAATAAGATAAGAATGCGTTTACTGAAAAATACACTCAAATGTATCTACCACTAATCCCCGCTAATGTCATGTATTTTCAAATAAAGAACTACATACTTAAAAATCCTACTTAAAAACTGAATGTGAAATTTCCTTTTAAACAACCTGTTTTATGGTGAAGAAATGACAGGCAATTCATATTTATAGTTGAACCCTCACTACATGCAATTTTTTACATTTTTCCCTCTATTTTAGAGGTGTATTGAGTGAAAGACATATTTAAAGACCAAATGAACAAGATGATAAGAATTTTTCCCTTGACGTGGATTCTGCAATATGGCTTAACCGTGTCCAATCAAACTTTGCAAAGCAACGTATATTATTCAGCTTTTAGAACTATTCTTAGAATATAATGCATGTAAACAAAAAAAGTTGTTAAAATGTAGTACATTGTTAAATAAGATAAGGTCACTAAGGAGGCAGCAAGTAGAAAAAGTATGCAGAAATACATTATTTCTTTCCTTTTCCTAAGACTATACCCTGAATTATCTACTTCATGACATGTGGCCACAAATGTCCTTTTACATAACGGTCTAGCTAACTTTCAGAATAAGAAAGTGTTATTATCGGCTGTGCATTGACCATTAAAAGGCTCCATAGGTGTCTCCTCGAGCTGCAACTGCAAATGCAGGATAGGCTTCGTAGGCTGCGTAGGCCGTTAGATCTTGTCCGAGGGCCACAGCTTGTTTCAACTGGGTTGCTGCTACTGCAGCTGGGGAACTGGCAATGGCATATCCTACAAAAATTGATAGAAAGTGCATTTATTAGGAACAAATAAACGTAAGATTACAGTATGTCATGGCAAAAAGTGTAATGATATAACAATCATCAACAAACTTGGTTACTACTCAGGTTACTACGGGTGAATTGTCTTTCAGAAAAAAAAATCTAAATTAGTACATAATGGTGAAAGAGAAAGACATCATGAGGGGTTTTTTTGGCCTAAAATAGCTTCTTTTTATAGTAACAGTAGTTCCTAACTTCCTATAGTTATAAACGTTTTATAAATATTTTATAAAAATATTTGGGATATACAAAATTGTTAATGAATATTTTTTTAAATGTACTCAACAATATAGTGTATAATACCTACAAAATACATTGTTACGATGATGCTCTGGACTTTCCTTGATAACCAAACTTAGGTAAAGAAAAATTTGACACATTATAAAAAATGCGCATATGAAATTGATCCTGTTTTTATCCATGTAAGAGCGCAGAGCTGATGTTACCTGCGAATGCTGTTGGGGGTTCTGTTGGCTCTGTAGAAATCCCCAAGGTCTGAAGAGTATACTCTGCCGCGTAATTTTTTGCCTCATCCACAGATATGCAGAGTTTGGGAGGTGTGAAAGGGTGTCTAATAAATAAAGAGAATCGAATTGTCATATAGAATGATTCAGACATTAACACTTTAATATCCAATCACCATAATATATTGCTTGTTTTATAGTCTACATCAAAAAGGGAGGTTTTCTAGAAGGGCCAGCTCATGAAGCATATCGTTACATGATGTACAATTAGAGCAAACTCTATTAATTCAATGAATTCTACTAGCCCCATTCAACAATGAAAGTAGGCACCTAAATTACACGTCTAGACAGAGACCGTGACAGACATAGCAGTTATGCAAAGTAGGTTAGTTGGAGGGGGCATTTCAGATATCCCATGCCTAGTGAGAGCTATAAGAAAAAAACCTTCCCTGAATTGGGATAATAGGTAAACTGTTTCTACTCTTTCTTTTTTTATATTTTTCATCAGCCCCCCCCCCCAAACTCAAAATGCCACAACACTATAGGGCAGCCCCTAACCTCCACAACAAAATTCAGCACTCCTAACCCCACTGCACTCAGCACTGTCCTAGTAAATATTGTGTTATATGCATACATTTGGTATCAAACCAAAGCCCTACTTATTCTAAAAAAAACAATATATAATCTGCAAATTATAAATTATAATGCAAAATAACAAATAACTCCTGTCCTATTGTTGTACTATAGTCCAGGTCCTTAAGTAGTACTACTGAAAACATAAGATGCTTGGGGGCCTTTGGGATCAGAATTGGGCACGAATGCTAAATAAGATTATGGAGGACGCATACATTCTGCACTCTGGGAATCTATGCTTACATTGCTGGGTTTTGGCTGGCAAGGACAGGAATAGTGATCTTGTATAAAAATAATTGCCGTTGATCTTGACCAATGGCTGAGTGAAGCTGATAAACTGGCTGTCCCCAGTTATTTTTCTGACAGATTTCTTCAAGTATCTAGAAAGAAAAGGCATGTATTCATGAAACTTAACAATTACCAATTCACTTACCGTATATTATCATGTGTAAATAGTTTAAATGCATGTAACATCCATGTTTCCATAAATTAATAAAATATTATTAAAACATATTTTTTATATATGGAGGTGTTACAATACATAAAGAGCAAAACATGGAAAAAAAGTTTGTAGGCTCAGTTTGAAGAGAGATAAATCAGGCGACCATACGCATTTCAGATGTACATCGTAGGCCTTTTAATACAAGGCTGATGCAA
>VKOC01004338.1:0-53593 GCA_009364415.1 Spea multiplicata
ACCCTATAGATATATATATCCTAATACTATATATATACATCCCCATGACTCTATTTATCCCAATACTATGTATACATCCCCCATTACCCTATATATCCCAATACTATATATATATGTATATCCCCCATGACTCTATCCCAATACTATTTACACCCCTTACCCTATGTAGATATATATATCCCAATACTATATATATACATCCCCCATGGCTCTATCCCAATACTATATATATATATATACACACACACACACATACATCCCCATGACTCTATTTATCCCAATACTATATATAATCCAATTACCCTATATATCCATATACTATATATAATATACATCCTATTACCCCCTAATATATCCCAATACTACATACACCCACTACACTATAGGTCCCTATACTATATATATATATATATATATATATATATATATACACATCCCCTTACCCTATATATCCTGATACTAAATATATACTCTCGATATATCCTCTTACCATATATATATATATATATTTACACACATACCATTACTATATGTACACCCCCTCATTACCCTAGATATCCCAATACTGTACATATACCTCCATTAACTATATATATCCCAATTATATACACACACCCCCATTATATATAATATATATAACCGGCTAAGGGTAAACTTGTTTACTGTCTGATTTCGTCTCATATTAGAAACTTGAAGGCTCCAAAGCGAAGGGCCAACTTCTGATTTTTGGAGCCACTAACTGGGACTTGATTGGACGTAAAGAAGTTCCCAAACAACAAGGTACGTTACGCGGGGCGGGCGGCTCTGCGCATCATATAGGGGTACGGAGCTGGCGTCTGGGGGGGGGGCTCCTCAGGATTAACCATTAATGTACCGCGTGCCATTTCTTCTCTCCTACAGCCGCCTACCGGAACCTGGGACAGAACCTTTGGGGTCCCCACAGATATGGCTGCCTGTCTGGGATACAGGTCCGAACGGTGGCTTCCGGACCATGTGCTGCTCACAGTCTCCTCATTACCACCGAGGGCGGGCTCTGGAGCTGGGGTACGTGAGCCCAAAAGGCTGCTAGGGGCCAATAGCGGCTGCTGATGAGTGCTTTGTGTGCGGTGCTCGGCCTGCGTACGTCAGTGGTCCCCGAGGGTTGCCCGGTAAAAGGCATCGGTAACGTCTACAGACTCCTCCTGCCTTCACAAGTATCGAGATATTCCAGAACCGCGCGTAATGTTCATAAGAGACACTTAGAAACTCAACCATCATGGACCACGTTTCTGATCAGGATTTGTGCGCCATTTTAATCTATCGGTCCACCTTCCTGCGGCATACAGTGGTTTCATGGAAGGAACGAGTTATTGAGAGTCTTCTCGCAGGGCTCGGTGTCTCTGTGATGATGGTAATCGGGCCCCGTCGTGGCACCGATCCCTCGTTGTGTCCGAGCAGAGACGTTCAGTCGTTGCATTCTGTCTGGTTTTTAGGCCGTAACGAGAAGGGCCAGCTTGGACACGGTGACATCAAACGCGTGGACGCCCCAAAACCCATCGAGAGTCTGAAAGGAGAGGTGTTTGTGAGCGCGGCCTGCGGCCGTAACCACACGCTGGCACTTACAGGTAAAGCGGGGGTCTCTCTGCGGTTCCTCCGGCCGCACGCTGCCCCTCGGTCTCTGCTTAACAGTCCCCTTCTGTTTCAGAGACCGGATCGGTCTACGCCTTCGGAGAAAACAAAATGGGTCAGCTTGGGCTTGGGAACAAAACAGACGCCATGCCGAGCCCCGCTCAGGTAATCGCCGCCCCAGCCCTTGTCTTTATCTCGCTGTGGGTTTCTTCCCCGTTAAACGTCTTGCTTCTTCGCAGATCCTGTATAACGGGCAGCCCATCACCAAGGTGGCCTGCGGAGCGGAGTTCAGCATGATTGTGGACTGCAAGGGCAACGTGTATTCCTTCGGGTGCCCGGAGTACGGACAGTTGGGTACGAGCCGCGCCAATTGGTTATGGGATATCGTAAGCCTTAGCGGATAAGTCGGAGAAGGTGCCCCGTGGAAAATGTGCATGGCAAGCCGCTTAGTGACATGCAAGGGTGAGCGGACTTTTTATGCTTCTGCGCTCTTTTCATGTCTTTTTCCCTCCACCCTGTACAGGTCACAACTCCGACGGCAAATATATCGCCAGAGCCCAGCGCATCGAGTACGACTGCGAGCTGATCGCCCGCCGAATCGCCATATTTATAGAAAAAACCAAGGATGGGCAAGTTCTGCCGGTTACCAACGTGGTCGTGCGAGATATCGCTTGTGGCATCAATCACACGGTAAGCGAATGGGGCGACTCGTCAGATTAAACGCCTTTCCACCGGGAGATGCGCTGCGGAAGCCCCCTGGGTGATGGCCCAGCCTGGAGTGGCTAGTGTAGCTCCTGCCCCGTGGCGTGCTGCCCTCTAGCTGATGTAAAGGGAAGAGCGGCTCGTTTCCTGACCCCCGGTGATTTAACCCGCCGGCGAGCGAGAGCCTGTCCGGCAGATGTCGCCGTCTCTGAGCCTGCGTCGCCTTGCGTTCTGCTCCGTGGTCAGCAGCTTGTTTTCTTCTCAGCTGGTGCTGGACTCCCAGAAACGCGTCTTCTCCTGGGGATTCGGTGGATACGGCCGGCTGGGACATACAGAACAAAAGGATGAGATGGTGCCGCGGCTGGTGAAACTCTTCGACTACCCGGGCCGGGGTGCCTCCCAGATCTACGCCGGATCCACCTGCTCTTTTGCCGTCAGCGAGATGGGTGAGTGCCGCCGAGGATGTAACCTCGCGTGTTTGTGAAGGGACTCTTCGCTCACTCCGTGTTTGTCTGCAGGTGGCCTGTTTTTCTGGGGAGCGACAAATACCTCTCGTGATTCCACTATGTACCCCAAATCTGTGCAGGACCTGTGCGGCTGGAAAGTCAGAAGCTTGGCCTGTGGGTTAGTATTCAAGGCTCTCTAGTCCTTCCCCTGCTGTAGACAATGTCTTCCTCCCGACGGTTCTCTGGCTGTCGGCTCCAGAGAGCGGCTCGCTGTCTTACAAAGCATTTATTATATTGTTTGTAATTTTCTCTTTCTAGAAAGAGCAGTATTATTGTGGCAGCGGATGAAAGCACAATCAGCTACGGACCCTCCCCAACATACGGAGAGCTGGTAAGGGAGAACTTTTATCCGATTCAGGGAAGCCAAAGCCTGACATTGTACCTGGAGAACCCGCACTGCAGACAGCGAGAGAGCGCGCGAGGCTGAGACGTTCGTGGTTTCTCCCTTCCATACTGTGTATTAGAAAGCCAACATGTATAGCGGCGAGATCTGGATGTCCTGTTCTGGATTCTCGATGTGTTGGGGAAGAGTTGCCACTTTTCACTAGTGGTTTATAGAAGCTCCAGAAAACATTCTCTGTACATTTTGACTCGCTTTGTGATATTGAAACTTAGAACCCAATTCCTCTTCCACCAGGGATACGGTGACAACAAGGCCAAGTCGTCCACCACTGCTCAGGAAGTGAAGACTCTGGACGGGATTTACTCGGAGCAGGTAAGGAGATCGGCACGGACTTCGCTGGCCAGCATCATGTCGGCCGCTGGCATTTGACTAACCGCCGGGGTGTTGTCTTTCAGGTGGCCATGGGTTACTCTCATACTCTGGTGGTTGCCCGGGATGAAACGGAGCAAGACACAGAGAAGCTGAAAAAGCTCCCGGAGTACAATCCTCGTACCGTGTGATGCTGACCAACCCCCCCACCCCACTTACCCTGAGAGGGGCAGCAATACTACAACCACTCCTCTCTCACCCCTACTGATCTTCTCAGTGCTACCTACCACTGCTCGGCAGGCATCTCCAGCACTGGAAGTATAAAGGCAGCTGTATCTCGCCAAGGGTACCAGGACTCTTCTCATTCTTACATTCCTTCTCCATGTTCTTTCCCACTTTTTTTGCTAGAAGAAAAATTCAGATTTAAAATACTTTTTGGGGTTTTCGTTTTTCATGGAGACGATCAAGGTGGGGAAAGAAAGCAAGGGCGATGAGACCAGTTGGAGGTGGTTCTGGATCATCCGGTACCTTCTATCCCCACGTGGTTATCTTGGCTGCCATGTGAACGATCCCCACGGGGAATGCTGTCGGTGGCTTCCCAAACCTTCTTGAGTTCGTACAGAACCGGTGCCTTGTCAATGAGTGTGAGGACTTCCATTCCAGCAGAGCATCACTTCGGTGCCTTTCCTCCCATTCCAGTTAGTTTGTTAATAGCCGTTAAATGTTGTTTTTTGCTTTAGATTAAGGGGGCCTCGCTGTCTTTTCGTTGGCTGTCGGCTGAGTATGAGCTGGAGAGTCGCTACTCGGGCGTCCCGGTTTATGTCTTATTTTTTAGGTTGTGTTAGAAATGGGGAGGGGAACGCTAAAGAGATAACGTTACTGATCCTATAAGAACAAAAAGTGTTTGTTTGTTTTTTTTTGTATAAAATGGACACCATTCAGTTAAATCAACTGCTGGGCTCCGACTCTCACAAAAGCCGAGTAACTTGGGCATCGTGGGAGCTGAAGTCCAACGCTTGCCATCGGTCAGCCCTGATGTAAGGGTGTTAAATGCCCCCCTGCTGTGTTTTTACCCCACGGCCGGGGCAATGAAATTCCACCACGACGATGTCTTCCCGCGGCGATCTAGAATCCGAGCACGAGGTTTACAGGGTTCATGGGTCACGGTTGTATCGGTTATGAGTTTTTATATTTCTCATTGTTTGAATAAAAGACGTCTTTGTGTAAAAGCTCTCCGCTCTCTCTGTGTTCCCGGGTATAATCCCGCGGCTGGCTGGAGGAGGGCATTTCTTGACTCGTCGCGCTGCGGGTTAAACGTTACGTTTTGGTTTTCCCCGGGTGTATTCTGGTGGGTTTTTGCTGGTATTGGGTTGAGAGCGTCGTAGTTGATGCTTGGTCGCCAAAGTCTGGGTGGTCTCTTAGGGGGTTAAGAATCTATGAAATTATGTAAATCTGAAAAGCTTAATAGGGAGGTATAATCGCGTCCTGGTCTTCGTCATACTATAGAGAAGAGGCACGGCGGGCAGGAGGACCACAGATATAAGCCGAGGCCAACTTGACTTCATCAGATACAGAGGGATTATCAACTCAACCAGATCAACTCTTCCTATCGAGCCGAGAATGGGTTCCAACTCAACTAAATGACTTGGGACTGGACCTAAATTTGGGCAAATGCTCGAAGTCGACTTTCCTTCGCAGCTGCTTGGTGGAACGAGAGAGACTCCAAATTTAACCTCTTAATGACAAAGCCCGTATATGTGTGGGCTCAAAATGCATTGTTTTCAATGGGTTTAGGGACCGCCCATTGTCCTTAAGGGGTTAAAACAGGACTGTCTCCCGAGCGAGTTTTAGAGCGTTGAGCGCCGTCTCCTCTACATCGCGACTTTAGTGGATACCCCTAAATGCGCCTTCATTCTAAAATTGTATATAAAGCTTGTTCAGCCAACCGGCTGCATCCGGCCCCCGAAACCGCAACTCTTAAGCAACTTGGGGCCGCAGTTAACTGAAACAAAATGTATCTTTCTATCGCAAATGTTACAAATGAAGCAAATAAGAATCAGTATTTCGTTATATATAAAAATGAACATATCTGGGGTAGCGGGATCTATGCGTAGGTGACGTGCGCCGAATGACTTGTTTCCCCAGCAGGAGGCGATGGAGACCTTCGGTATCTACCTGCCCGGCATCTCTTTGCAGAACGTTGTTCGGGGTCTCCGAGAAGTTGTGAAACTATTTTGTCTCGTTTTCCAGCTCTGCGAAACCACTGAAGGTCAGAAAATTATTTTAACTACTGACGCTAAGAGGTTAATATGATGTGCAAATCATTGTGTGTGTGTCGGTCGGGACACGCCGCGTGAGGGGTTAGCGTGATGTAGTGAGCGCGATACATTAATGTCAGTCGTTTGTATGATTAACCCCAAACACGCTGAATGTTTGGTGTCACAGTATTTATGAACAGTCAGTATACATTAACAATGTCATAATACTGCAAACATTCTGATTGTGATCACAGATGTTCATATTCTTCAAGTTTCACAGCATCTGGAATTAGTTTTACACAATAAAATAAAGTGGCTCATCAATTTTGGTGCAAAGAAGTAAAGACTGGAGCAGCCAGCAGGGCCATTCCATTGGTTGCCATAGGGACTGCACTGGCATTACATTTTATACATGACCCCCCCCTGCGTGCCTGTCCCAGGATTACCAGCAGCTCCTTTATCCTCTACCATCTCTGCCGGATAGTGCAACAGTGCATCAACAGCTATTTCTCGTAAATGACTTCCAAAGCCGATGTAAGAATTGGACCTCCGGCCGAGCCATCGGTTAAATCGGGTGGGTAAATTGGTGTCAACCAAGGGGAAGGGTACTTAAGCCCCCCTGGCTGCCCCCTAAAAGTGTCAGGCCAAGGTCTTTGGAAGCTTTATGAATGTATTGGGTTACATTAAATCACTAGCTGTTATGTATAAAAAGTAATTCTGGTGCAAAGTTCTAAATGCTGTCTTATCACCATAGCGACCGGGTGATTTGTCCCTTCAGTTGCTTGGATGAAAGCACTTGCCGAGCTTTGCCCCAGAATGACTTTTTCTTGTTTCCGCGGGGAGATTCTGCCCTCCGGCCGCGTTACGGGTTGTTGGCTGCTGTGGCAGGATCCCGTACGGAGATGGCTTTCTGCGGCATGCTGGCAAATAGTGCATTTCAGAGCCTTCGCCTTGTGTTAAAGGCCAAGCATCTGTGCGTTAGGGGGTACATTCCCACCACTTCACCGGGAACTGCTTCCTCAGCACGTTGGTTCCACAGTGAACCTCTCCCAAGTTCAGGTGATAAGATTCATAGTCGTCGATGAAGACGCACTTCAACCCTAGAGGTTCCAGCAGAGAGCGAGCCCGCTCCTCCAAGCAACATTTCCCATCAATTACCGGTCCGAACGGCTTAGGGATCCCGAGGTACTTCCCCAGAACCAGCATGTTTACCTTGGGAAAGAAAGAAAGAACATGTCTGGAAGGTCTGTGATCTGGGCCCACAGAGGGCTTTTAACTTAAGCTCATTCAGGCTTTATTGGTAGAGACGAGACACATTGATGGCTTCAATAGAAGGGAACTGGACCGCGTCCAGCTCCTAGTACCCAGTTTAGTGACTAGATAGGGCAAAAAGGTGTTTTAATGCCCTTGGAAAAAACTTCATGCCTGAAAGCAATTCCTGGACCCCTTCCATCTTTCTTTACCTTCTTGGAGTGGAAATCTAGTCAACTGGTCATCTACTTGCGGGGGAATGTCAGATCTGTGAATCCACCGACATTGGGCACCATTCTCTGCTATGCCATGTCTTAATATATGATGTCGTAGGCTGGAACTCATTGCCAATGGAGCAGGGATCTCACGATCCACAGGGGATCCAGTGAGGGTACAATATCCACTTGTTTGTGGTTGATAACCCCTGAAGAACCCTAAGCCATCTGCCTTGTTCTCAGTGGCACCAGCTTTAATATTCTAGCGAAGCCAAGAAACCCGTTCCTACTGCTTCATCAGTCACCAGAAATATGTAATAACAGCCACAATTTAGGCACAAGAAAAGCCTAAAAATGAACTTCCTATTCCCCTCTCTGTTGTTTGGAGGCGTGTGGCTTTCTCCTTCTGAGGACATCTTGCGGTTCCTGGACCAGGCTTTAAGTACCCCTGGTCTGGAGGAAGAGCTGGGGTATTTCTATGGACACGCTGTGGCACGTTTGTCTAGGTGCACCAGGAATATAAATCTAACCCTCAAAACAACCTGCAATACGGCTGAAAAAGAGACCTGGCGTGAAAACCGAGGGTGAAAAAACTTGCATATTCTAGAAATGAGAAAGCAGGTGAAACGCGCGTTTTATTCTCACCATGTTTGGGAAGAAGGCGTCCGCCATGTCCGACTCTTGTGTGTAAAGTATCGGGATGTCGATTATATCGCATTCTGTCAACCCGAGTTCCTTCTTTAAAATCTTCCTGTTCAGGTCGATACTGTGCTGTATTATCGAGAGGAAATGTGAGAATTAGGTGATAGAACATGACATGGCGTGGGGTTATTTGGGGTTTTTTGGGGTCACTGGGCAGAACCTCAATGTACGTGTTTTAGTTTAAATGTATCTAAATACGGCGCTTTGTGCGATTCTCTCCTTATTGAAGATTTTCCTTTCCAATGCCTCTTACTGACCTGGGTACTTTCAGACACCATTTTCAAGTGGTCGTCGGCCAGAATGTCATCGATGGTGCGATGCTCTATATGATTGTTAGTTTGTAACCCTGATAATGTGAAGGGAAACAAATATCATGGAGCCGTCCAATGCGAGCAAACACACACTTATTATTTTGGGTTAAAGTGCCCAGGGCGCCTCCATTGTTCTTACCCTCAAACATGAGCGCGTCCCCATGTCCTTCCCGCTGCTTCTCACGGAAGAGCTCCAGACACGCGCGAGGACTGGCCAGCAGCAGCCGGAACCCCTGAAACAAGCGACAGAAATGTTTAATATGACCAATGAAGCCATCTTTACCAGCGCTGGCTCCCAATCCCCTTCTGGTGTATTTTTCTGGAACGTGCTTCTAGCGGCCGACGTCTGGAAGGCCAACGGATATAGAGGGGTTAATGCACCAGAGGAAAGGGGTCCAACTCGCGTCCGACCATCTCACACCCGTGATCACGCTCTACCTTCTGATCAGGTGCCGGAACAAAGCTCATGAATTCGTCAATGTGACCCACAGTCAGCCAATAAGAATAAAGCTCCACAGGGGCCTGAACCTTCTGCGCGGCCAGGAAATCTCGCACCGCTTTATTCATTTGTATGTTCAAACTGCAAAGAATAGGAAGAACAGCCAGTTTAGGGGGTCCATCGCCTGTGTCACACTCCCCAGAGTCCACTCCAGTAGACTGAACATGTCACACTCCCCAGAGTCCACTCCGTTAGAGTGTCTGGTACCAGCCACAGCAGGCTGGCCCAAACATTGTGTTTAAAAGCTCCCAGAACAGCATGCATGCGAAAACCAGGCTTTATATGCAACAAAGTGTCTAGGTTTGCAGGCTTATGGGCCATTCTACACATTGTTTTAGGCAGCGGATTCCAGATCTCCCTGCACATCCTGATGTTTCCAAAGGGAGTTTTGTTAGTGGGATAAAAGAGTGAAAATGGAGCCTTATTATCAAGTCAATAATGGTCTTCAACTTCTTACCTCTCTCCCTTCTGACCTTTATAGGCTTCTACCAACCATTCATTATAGTATTTTAAACAGGCAGATGTGTAATTTGTAATAATCATATGTTATGAAGTCATATGGAAATATATAATTAGTTGGGTCGCGCCTCATTACATTTGGATCCGTGGCGTTGTTACGAGGTTGGTGGGGAGGAGGCTGCCTGTCAAATAAAATGTATACCTCCCAATAAATGTGAGTTCTGATTATTACACCTATATAAAACACTCCACGTGGCTCCCTATTTTATTTCTAAGGGATGCATTTAGAAAATTATTTATGGCATAAAGTTCCTCGTCCGGCTGCTAATTATCCGCCTCCTCCCAGGTAAACCAGCAAACGGTCGCAATTTAAAATAAGATAAGGACGTACTGTTATCGAGCAGGTGTTAAGGAGTAAGGACTGGGGCAAATGATTTAGGATTAGAGGGTTTTGGGCCCTGGGATTATGGAGCGGGATCCCGGATTAGGGGATTACGAAGAGTGACAGTACATGTGTTTCTACTTATTAATCAATGTAATACTTAGATATATATACTGAGACATCTCCGTGTGTTAAGGCTTACTCCGGCAGGCCGCTCCCGATCAGGATCCTTCCCAGTGGGTACTCCTTTCCGTTCACAGTCACCGGTGGACTCACTTCGAGGTTCCCAAAGGAGTCCAAGCTGTTTATCTCGCCGCTGAACTTCGGTTCCTTGGTCACATATCCAAAATCAGGACCCTGACGATTGTAAGAAATTCAAATTATGGCCCAAAAACCTGCCCGGATGCATCGCTGGTCCTCGTTCAGCTCAGTGTGATACGTAACAAAGGAATTCCAACTATCGGGGGCCAACGAGACATCCCACGGCCAACTGGGGTGCAATGATTTCAGGATGAGATGGAACGACTTCTTTAAAAAAGGAGATTTTGGGGCAAAGTTTGAAGACCAGATCAGATTTTTATAAAGACCCCCGCTGACCCCTGATATGCCCTTTTCTTTTTTTTAAAGACTTAAAACCTCATTGGCCAGTCCAACCTCCCATCCTTTATCGTAAATTTTCCCCGGTTGCTTTTATGGGTTTGCAGGAGGAATATTCTGAAACATAACGAGAATACGAGACACTATAGAGAACCGGGAATATATATATTTTTATGGAGGGTCCGTGTTTCCGCTCAGGTACTTCCTCTTGCTTGAGTAATGTACCAGGATGTCTTTGAAAGGAAAATCTTTGAGTCCTCGATCCCTCGGTGAGTCAAAAACCACAGGGAATCGCTTGTGTGGAGCCTCCGTGTACCCGAACTCCATCTCATCCTGTAGAGCAGAGGACACCAGTGAGCGTCAAAAAATGGCATCAACTTTAATAAAACGGATCCTATGCCGCCAGACTGCATTAAAAGCTATATGGAAAATTTAGTTTAGAACTTGTCAGCCGTCTTCACCTGGATCCAAACATCCCCTCGGTTTTTCAGCTCAGGGATGATGTTCAGATCACATCTCGCTTTTCTGGTAAATTCTTTAATCTGCTTCACAAAGTTCTGGTTATCAGAAGTACTGCAGAAGAGAAACGAGCGTGAGATGCATTCAGCGGAATAGGCAGCAGGCAGAAGCTACGTCACCTCAACTGTGTCACCTGTGCTCAAGCAGAACATTATTCCATAATAACACGGTGCATCAAGTTGCGCCATCTTTTAAACCTGGTGACCGCAAGAACCTCCAGGGCATTGGGAATCTGTGGTTTTACCCTGAAAATGTTCCCTTCTACCCTAGAGGGACACCATTGTGTCTGAAATCTGCAGGGCTGTGGCAGAAAAGAGCGAGTGGGAAAACAATTACCTGCACACATAAACCTCCAGGGGCTTTAGGGTGTTGGGCGTCATTATCCACGGGGCTATTCTGAAAGCCAACTTCTCTGTAAAGATTTCCATCTATATGGAGTAATAGACCAGAATGAGATCCCCTTTCATCTAAACTCACTCTGAAATCTCCATCTGGCCACCACTTACCCCAGATACGGTCTCCTGTAAGGATAGATTGACAGAGACAAGGCCAGAAAATGTGGCGTCTGGGAACTGCAGACCCTCCACATAGAAAAGTATTTCGTCCCTATGGCTTCGTTCCACCTTGTATGAGAGTTTTCCTCCTCCTAAGACATGTGTATAAGTGGACTCTAAAAGAGACACAGATTAGGGTAGATTAGGGTAGTTTAAAGCTGCCCCAGACCCCTTAATAATCAGTATTACACCCCAGAAATTTGTAGCCCCGACCCCGTTAGCTGTGCCCCACACACCTCAGATGGTGCAGATACCAAGAAGAAGACAGGTAACTGTATCGCACGCTGTACTGCGCTATATTGTATCTACCCTGTATTACTTTACACAAGCCCATAAACAGCCCCAAATAAGAGCAATGTCATCCTTGGATGTCTTTGGCCGGTCTTTGGAGAAGCTGTTTTGGGGTCCGAGAGACCATTAAACCTGTAGAGGATTCTTGTGGGGTAAGAGCTGCACCCTGCACAGGTCTGCCGGTCTGCCTCCTACAAACACTTACTCCCTTTGCAAAACACCCTTAATTTATCCGAGTCAGGTCTCTCAATGTGGAGGTTGATTTGATGACCGTCGAAGAATTCCTCTGGACCTTCTGCCACCAGGACCATCTGCGACATGTCCTTGATATCTGAGCGATAAAGCAGGTTAGATCGGATCATCACGGTGTATCGTGTTTCACATTTTTATCAACGTTCATTGCTTTTCAAGGTTTCTGCGATCGTTTAAAAGCGATGACCTTGGGCTTTTAACCGTTTCACACCATTAAAATGTCCTGTATATGAACTAGAAGACACCACGCTACTGCTTGTTCTGCGCTCACCCGGGACGTAAGCCGTAGAACTATTCTCTATTAAAGCAGGGGCGGCTACGTTTCCGATTTCCGTACCTGCGGTATTAGGCGGACCCGCGTCCTCGCTGTCGGTGTAACCCGAGCCTTCTTTGTCGCGGTCACAATTCACCAGTAGAATGGCTCCCTTTCCGTTAGGACCCCAAGTCCACGATCCCTGAAACATCAAAGTTTACCAGGGGGTAAAACAAAGCTGCTGCCCAGCGATGGTGGGAATATCTAAGTTTGGTTGGATCCGGCCACGTTGGCGAAGGCCGCAGCTCAGAGTTTGTTTGCACAACTCTCAATAAACATGATGCGGGTGACAAATAAAGCTCTAAACATTCACGTTCCTACGATGTAGAAGACGCGTGTTCCGTGTATACCTTGTCCTTCTCCCCCAGCGTCACGGCTCCGGTGCGATGCACGTCTGCGTTCAGAGACACATCTACAGATCCAAAGAAAGAGACCACAGATTACGGTTCCGTGTCCCGCAATCCAGAACCGTCCCGAGTTTTTGGGAGTCACGGCTGCCCCACGGGCTGCATTATGGGTCAGGGATCGGTACTCACCAACGCAGGTCAAATACGCCAAGGAGCTGCCCAGCAAAGACTTTCCTTTTTGACCATAATACGACACTTTTACCTAGAAATATGTTATAATTACAATTACTTGAGCATTAATGAAACGCAACTCCTAATCGCTGTACTTTAAAATAATCTGCTGTGCCATTGGTGGACATTAAAGAGCATGCGCCATTAACAGCCCTTCGCCTGAGTGCACGCTCACCTTGCTGTCATTCATCTCTTTGCTGGGGCGAGTACAGGACAGCATGACTTTCACACCTTTGTTTAAGGGCCAGTTGCCTCCAGATTGTGGAACTTCCACCTTGTCGGGATTATAGACGATGGTAACGTCTATGGAACTGGTGCCGCGGACATTGAATGAGTCGGCTCCGGAAGGAACGGCCCTGAAACACACGCCATATTCAATGCACAACAAGCACATGGCACGTTCTCTCGGCCAATGGAGATTTAGGACAATAAAACTTTGTGTGTCCCATAAAACGATACACTTTGAACAGAGTAACTTTAACACCGCGAGGATCAGGGCGATGGCCAACGCATTTCTCTGCACCCGCTGGAATCCAAAGGGATAAATGCAGATCTTTCTCCTCTCATCATAAAGGCTGCCTGAACCATCAATCAATCTCAACCAGCAACCACAGAGCAAGAGATGGCTTAATAGGGAAGAATAATGATGCCGATCCCGAGGACAGGAAGATAAAGGGACTGCTCACTCTTATATGTCTCGTCTTTTAATCTCTGCGTGGTGTCCATACATTACTAAAATCAGAACCCTGTGGAAGAAGTATTGCCTTGTAGTGATAGGCATGATGTTTCGGACTTGTAAACGTGACTTACATGTCAGTAGCGAGCATCTAGGTTTGACTCCCTGCTACTGGGTATAGAGAACTGGTTGGACGAGCCGTGTTCAGGCTCAGGCGTGTTCTCACCTTATCTCAGGTGAAAGGGCTTAATGTGGAACGAGGAAATATGACCTAGAGAATAGAGAAGAGGTTTCCCCCGGCCTGCTAATTAAAAATCCTCCCCGTAGGTTAAAATAAATCCTAATCAGTTTAATCCATATCGGCAACGAGATCCGGGTTCTCAGGCCATGTTTGGGGTGGCGTGTTTGTTGCGCGCCCTCGTTAGGCCATGTTTGGGGTGGCGTGTTGTTTGCGCGCCCTCGTAATAGGCCATGTTTGGATGCGCGTGTTTGTTGCGCGCCCTCGTTAGGCCATGTTGGTCGGGCGTGTTTGTTGCGCGCCCTCGTTAGGCCATGTTTGGGGTGGCGTGTTTGTTGCGCGCCCTCGTTAGGCCATGTTTGGGGTGGCGTGTTTGTTGCGCGCCCTCGTTAGGCCATGTTTGGGGTGGCGTGTTTGTTGCGCGCCCTCGTTAGGCCATGTTTGGGGTGGCGTGTTTGTTGCGCGCCCTCGTTAGGCCATGTTTGGGGTGGCGTGTTCGTTGCGCGCCCTCGTTAGGCCATGTTTGTGGTGGCGTGTTTGCTCAGAGTCTGTATGTCACCCTAGCATTGGGGTCCCGCGGATACAGCAGCTGCAAGAACCCGTCCGTCCCTCTGACTGATCCCTAAATAAACCCAAGGGGTTTCAAGCCTCCTCGTTCTTTTATCGGCCACTGAATTCTGAACGTCTCGATCCCCAGAATCATTCCTTAATTCGCCTTTGGGTTGTCTCTTCTCTGGAGTCTCCTGATCACCATCTAGAACTTTACAGATTCCTGAACCTTCCATCTCCAATACCTCTTCGCCGACACCCGGATCGCCTGCCTTTGGCTGCTGAATTTGTATCTTTTTGTGTTCTGTTAAATGGATAAAATGAACTTCCTGCGAGCTCCGGAGACGAGATCCAAAAACCAAACCGTAGGAGATCATTCATTATACTAATCTGCTAATTATACCTTCAGCGGCAACATCTTATGAAACATCGTTACCTCTATTATCATATAAATTAGAGCCTCGCCGCAGCCTTAGAAGTGAGGACAGCGCACCCTGCGCTCTCATGGTCCCCGGCAATTAGCGGCACCCTGATGACGCCGTCGCCCAGCGCAGGTGGTGCCTAGAATCTCCTGGATACTGGGAGTGCGAGTCCTCCAGGGGTGGCTTTCAGGTTTAGTGCATCCAGGGATCTATCTTTATCCCAAATTATGGAATAAACGAAGGAACGTGACCCGCGTGACAATGTGTAACATATTAATAGCGTGAGGTGGCACGAGTCCTGACCTCTCTTTCCCTACCAAGCACAAGAAGCCATTGAGATGGCGGCCACTCCTCCGCTTTCTTTTTTTAGACTCAATTTAAATTACAGAGAAGGTGGTAGATAAGTGGAACAGCCTCCCAGCAGAAACAGTAAAGGGTAATACAGTGAGTATATTAAACATGCATGGGATAGACATACGGCTCCTGAGTCTAAGAGGAGACCGACGACTGATTAAGGTTTGAGTCTCTACAGACTTAACTATTTAAATAAAGCCACCAGTTTAAGACCTCAGGGACCAGGGGTGGATCCATGACACTTGGCAGGTATGAATTTGGTAAGGACTGATAAGGCTGATTGTGTCATTTTAAAAATATTTACTTAGCGAATACAAGGAGCAGGATTTACTTCCTCGCCTTTCTGACATTCTTGTTATTGTCAGAGTTTGTAAACTAACGCGGCTCCCAAACGGGGGGAAAACGGTGCGATTTCCTCCATTTCATAGAAATGTAATGGGAGTCCGCCACTCGAAAAATTATTATATTTTATGTAAATAGCACCAACGATTCCCTACGTTCAAACAGTCTGACAAAAACTAGAACCAAGAGGGCTTGGGAGCTTACAATCTAGTGGGGAAAATAAAACATTGTTCGTTATAACAGCCTAAAAATATTATTAATATAACGGGTTATTTTACTAAATATGTTGTTTTACATTTTTTTCAGCCATAAGCAAGTTTTTTTCCTGTCGGTTCAAGGCCTAGTTACCCTGTCTGCCCACAGAAAATGGCACATGCCATGAATACATGATGCATGCAATGGAATAGTGGTACACGGAACGAGTACATGGTATGTGGAATGAATACATGGCATAAGTAATAAATACATGGTACACGGAATGAATACATGGTACGCGGAATGAATACATGGTACGCGGAATGAATACATGGTATAAGTAATAAATACATGGTACACGGAATGAATACATGGTACGCGGAACGAATACATGGTCTGCACAATGAATTTGTGAATTTGTGAATTTGTGGTATGTGTAATGAAATCGAGGTAAACGAGAGAAATCATTACACATATAAAAAAAATAACACATATGATGAATTTGCGGTACATGCATTATGTGTAATGAAATCCGGGTACATGAATGAAATCATTACACATATCATGAAATCCTGAGCTTACCTGTAGATGTCCAGATCGGTGTCATTTCCCACCACGCAGACCCCATAGGTGGGACGCCGGCTTGAAAGCACAACCTGAGACATGGCTGAGTCTTAGGCGTCTTCTCGCTTCTTCTGAAATGAACTTGCAAACAAATAGACAACGTCCAGTCTTCCTTATCAGTAATCAGCTGTCAGCCATCAGCAGCCCCCGACGCCGTGTCACATATACTAACAGCAGAAATATTCTGCCTTAAGATGTATGAAAGAAGCCCCTCCCAAGGGTGGAGCTAAACCTTAAAAATGTAAAAAACTCACCTGGCAGGTAAGCGTTAACGTGGACCCGTCATCACAAGAACGCCGCTTTCCCTTAATCCACACAAGTTACAAACATATGTGTTTTATAACTGCTCAGCTCTTTCTTGTCTTTCGGATTTTTTGTTGGGGGATTTTTTTTCTGTAAAATATAGCTTTTTAGAATGTTTTTCTATTGTTTAATGAATGCTTCTTTAGCTGTCATGTTATCTGTAATTAAAAAGGGATCTGATTAATAGCTGCATTCCTGGCATTCCAGGCAGTAAAAAAGTCCTGGGGTGAAATTAGAAAAAAACAAAAACAAATTTAAAATTAAATTCAGAATTTAGAAAAAACTAATCAGCACTTTTTCCCCCAATAAACTTGTCTATTATGTCAAAATGTATTAGTTTCCTTGCTGCGTTTTGTTTTTCTGAATAGACAAAGTGTATGTAAAATGTTTTTTTTTTTTGCTGGTGTTTGTGCTTTACTTGGCCAGTTGGACACTGGTGCCAGCTTGGTTGTATCCCTGGCCAAACTGACCATGAGGGGTAGTTTTCTGGTTCGTATAGAGCCTTTTCAGATATCTGGTGTTTCTCCGTCATAATAAAGTGACGAATAAATCCGAATCCTGCCGAAAGCTGGTGACACAGACACGGGTGACCCGCATCACCTCTCTTATTGTGTCATCTTATGTTCCCGTTACACCAGAGACCCCAGGGAGACCCTCCAGACTGATGGGCTCATGGGCACAGGTCAAGCCTCCTGTTTGGACCCAATCACCCCACCGCATCCGGGTAATTTATCAGCCGGTGTGAAGACGTTAATTATTTCTGACTGCTTATTATACATATTCTTAATTTCCAGTAGTTTTCATACCAGACACATGCCTTCCATTAATTGCCGTTAGTCAGACACGATCAATACCGGAAACACATTGATCACAACATATTATGTTAATAAAGGCCTTTCATGTTACATGTTAATGTAGGGTTTGTCACCATTCATCCACTAAATCCATTTTCCTTATTCCTCCCCGATGTCGGAAGTCAAGGAGCTGGTGACCAGGAAAGGTGTCACGATAGAGACTGGGAGCTGGAAGCTGAGACAATGGCCTCCACAGACATAATTCTTTAGTTATGTAGAATGTTGCGTGTCAGGTACATGTAATAGCCAATTCTGGCCAAACTTCACACGCTACATTCACACATGTCAAACGTGTTAAAATGCAAATCAAGATACAATAATCATCTTGCAACAGTGTCAACGGGAACGTGATGTATTATTGCACAATTATACCTTCGGCAAGCAGAAAGAATGAAAAAGGGAGAGGGCATGAGAGGGGAAGGGGAGAGGGCATGAGGAGGGAAGGGGAGAGGGCATGAGAGGGGAAGGGGAGAGGATATGAGAGGGAAAGGGGAGAGAGGGCATGAGAGGGGAAGGGGAGAGAGGGCATGAGAGGGGAAGGGGGAGAGAGAGGGCATGAGAGGGGAAGGGGGGAGAGAGAGGGCATGCCCGTGGGGCTGAAGCCGCTCACCTGCACCTGCTGCCGCTGGGGCTATGGGATCTCGCAGATACAAAGTAAACACGTCTTATCGCTCTGATCCGTGTCCAACGCTCTGCGCTGATCCTGAGCCCCTCACGTCTCTTTAAACGTCCTTCCTCAATCAGCTTATCGTGGTCTTTGTGATGAGAATGTTTGCCGTGTTTTGCCCCCTGCCCCTCCTCCCTGGGGTTATTCTGATAATAATTTATCTCGTATTCATCCATTGGCGGTCTGGATGCTGATACCTCGGTTGGCATCTCCACGCTGACCGGAGACTTCTTACGGTCACGCCATGGGCTTTGTGTCTTGGTTCTGTCTAATGGCCCCATGGGCTGGCGTCACATGCCCCTCGTAGTAAGACCCGGTCACGCTTTGCTCTTCCTAATCCTGGGGGCTTTAGGAGAATTTAATTCCACAATCAGACCCCTGGGCAACGTACGGCATCTTCTCCGGCACATAGAGCGAGCCTATTATTTAACCGCTAACAATTGGTCTCATTTGACCAAGAGGTTGGACGGCTGCTGGTGGTCCCGCTCTGTCTAAATCCCTGTGCTCTGTATTTACAATAAGTGAGGATGTAGGTGTGCCCCAAAATAACTGCCCCCCGAACCTCTCTACCAAGATACCCCACTCTCCCCACCCAAAATCTACTCCCCTTATTACTCTGCATACTTATCCTGCAAAGTATATACAGTATTCTCTTTGCCCAGTAAATGGTGGCAGTTACCTCTCTAATGACAGGGGTCTCGGACCCCCATTACACAAAACCATTACACACCCGCTGGAGGCACATGAGAGGGCTCTATTTATAACATAGTGACGAAGTAATGATCAGGTAGCGCGGGCGGCGAGCAGATTCTTTGCTGTGTCACAGCGTTTCATAAACATCTAATCAAAAAAATATCTTGACGATGAGGCCGTGACGGCGAATTCCAGAACTTTGTGTCAAAAGAGAGCAGCCTGTCCCTTCGGCCCATCGCAGGACAGCCGAATAATGTCACCTACATCCACGCGCGTCACACAGCGATTCACTCGTATTTATTCAGTACTGTCCTCGGCCAGCGGATGAGCCATCGCCCTCCGGTAAGCCTCTCCGAGGAATTCGCAGCTGTAAGAATTTCATTTTCACTTCTACATTTTAGAGAGTTACACATTTTAATAACATTTTAATAACATTTTAACCAAACGTTACAGTTTTTTTTTACCTCCAATGGTACAATAAATGTATCCAGTATAAGTTGTTGAACATAGTAATTACACGCGTCTCTGGCTAACGTCTCCGGCACACATCCTCGGCAGAAATCCCCGGCACGTGTCCCCAGTACAGGTCCCCATCAGAGGTCCACGGTATACGTCAGCGGCACACGTCTCTGGCACACGTCCGCGGCACACGTCCCCGGTGCACATCTCCAGCTTTGACCCAACAGAAGCCCTTCTTGGTTGTCTTCATTTAAAGTCAAAGTTGCCAAAAGTGTACTCTAACTTGCACATGAAGGACTGGATCGTGCGATGATTACTGATGGACCTGCAATGCGTCAGGTATGGGGGCAGGATGTCAAAATCCAGAAACAGCAGACTGAAGTAGGGCGACCTGTTACCGAGCCACGGCGCTGGATTCTATGGCAAATGCTGCACCTCTCCTACACAAATGGAGAACTTGGTGGCTAATAAGGGCCATCCAGTCCATAAAGTCTGGCCCCCAGCCAAGCTTTAACCCCTTAAGGACAATGGGCGGTCCCAAAACCCATTGAAAACAATGCATTTTGAGCCCTTATACATATATGGGCTTTGTCATTAAGGGGTTAAAACCTCAGACCTGGGCTGTCCAACTCCAGCCCTCAAGTGCTAATTTCCTGATTATAGGGTTTTTCAGAGGACGCGTAACACTGGGCTCTGGTGGGAATCGGGTCATCTTGTTGTTTCCCCTCCATCAGATGGTTAGTATGATTTCACTGTTTGTAGTTGGGTGACCCATGTCCGGTGGGAGATGGTCGGATTGTCTAGTGTCCAATTAGTCAAGAACACTTGACTAATTGGACATTTCACAAAGACGTTTCACAAAGGATTAATTTATGACGGATAATAACAAATCTCTTAGTAGAGGAAAGGCCGAGATCTCGGGAGGCGTCTGTCACATTGTCACCCCGCTGTCACTCTGACGGTCACACTCCCAGTATGCGATCTGAGTGATCTCACTATCTCCTCGCTATCGGATCGGTGACTCATGACTTTTGTTGTAAGAGGCTTCACCCGGATGACTCCCAGCTGGTATTCGGTACCCGGTACGGCACACCCCGAGTATCAGGAGCTCTTTCTGATTACACCCTCAGCTGCAGAGGACGTAGCCCTCGATTACACCTTCCTGCATTGAATTCATTAACCACAATCTCTCGCCCCATGTGGGGCATTTATCGGCTTTGACCCCTTGTGCTGCCCTGCTGTAAAGATCTTGGACCCTCGACGGAGGCTTTTAATCTATTTTGTGTGATTTAATAGCCCAAATGGTTCTACTAACAGTCCAGAAGTCACCTGTATTTAAGGCAGTCAGTGTCTCCCTATTATCGCTGCCCGTCAGTGCCTCCAGGATTCAGGAACACCGAATACACACAAAGTTACCCCGAAATAGAAGGTTCTTAGGATGACAGGAAACTGAATTACCCCCCAGGGGTAAACAAGGTCATAATAGTCACACTAATAGATTGTCAGCTCACGGGATCTTGGCTTTCGTCCCATAATGCCTTATAATATAATAGGTTCGGGTCTCGTCCTGACCGACCAGAATAACGAGAACATTCATTAGGAGGTGATTAAGAGAGGACGGGGCAGTTAAAGTGCCTCTCTCCCCAGAACAATGGTCCCGGTGCATTAATGCACTCAATAGCAAGAGCTTTAATCTAGCGGCAATTTAACCACGCGTGGGACAGGCTGCCCTTATGAAGTTTGCATTAATGTTGCCCCAAATAGAGCTAAAAACCACAAATAAGGGGCTATAAACGCCGCTAGTTTATTTACTGCGCGTATCACCACGGCTGTTTATGTTTGATGCAGGAAGGAAGCGTTTATATGATGTAATAATTACACAGAGGAGGATTCTTGGCGCTTCGTTAACTTCTACATTTAATAAAGCCCTAGGTGCGGCTTCCACAAGCAGATCCTCGAGCCGAGAGCACGGACACCGACGTGCTAATAAAGCATGGATTTTCCAAGAAATTATTTATAGGATCGGCTTTGATCTTCCATAAAAAGAAATATTTATAATAGCCGCTGCCCTCTACTAGCGAGGCGGGGGATGGGCTCTTTTTATATCATTAGATCATTTTTTCTCCTTATTTCTTGTTTTTCCGATTCCCCGAAAGTCTCGTCACTTTTATCATCTTTAATCACTTATTAAAGCCGCCAGTGGCTTGTGCTTTACATTTGTGACTCTCCGTCATTATTTTATATATATTTTGGGTTAAACATATTCTATGTCATGAGACATGTGACTTATTGTTATTGGTTAAGGATTTATATAGCGCCACCATATTCGGCAGCGCTGTACAATAGGTTGTAACAAATCTAGTATCCTAATTGGTTTGCTGTCCCAAAAGTTTTCTCCCTACTCCCCCCTCAACCCTTCTAGAACCAATCTACGCCCAGCAAAGGCGAGGAGCAACGTAATGGGGAGGAATAATCCTGCAGATCGTAAGATTAGGAAATCGCTGCTCCCTCGCAGATGGATTCCCACCACATTTATTTTATTGTTTTAATTTGTAAGTGACATTACATTTTCATTCATGCACGTTGGCTACCAATGTACCTGAGCAGGACAGGTGGGTTACTGATAATCCCGCGCAGGCGGACAGTGAGCCAGGTCATAATCATCCAGTGATGTGAGCGAGATGTGAGACACCCGCGTATAATCCGCTGAAATTGCTTTAATGTAAGGGCACACTTATAGCTGCCTGTTCTCGATCAACCTGTTTCAGAACTTTTTATTAAAGTTTTAATAACTTTGTGAATTTAAATACTGGCCGAAGGTAATTCAGATTATAATTAAAGTATTTGGCAATGTGCTAAGCCAGAGATTAACCCCGATGTAGGGATGGAATAGTTGTCCTGCGGTGTGTCTCAATCCGAGAACTGCTGACCGGGTCTATCTATTCAGGGGTGTTTGAGACAATGTAACTCTAATGCCAATGAGACAATGAAACGCTATGGTCAATGAGACAATGTAACTCTAACGTCAATGAGACAATGTAACACTATGGTCAATGAGACAATGTATCGCTACAATGAGACAATGTAACTCTAACGTCACTGAGACAATAAAACGCTAGGTCAATGAGACAATGTAACACTATGGGTCAATGAGACAATTGTTCCACTATGTCAATGAGACAATGTATCACATGGTTCAATGAGACAATGTATCACTATGGTCAATGAGACAATGTAACTCTAACGTCAATGAGACAATGTAACTCTATGGTCAATGAGACAATGTAACTCTAATGCCAATGAGACAATGTATCACTCTGGTCAATGAGACAATGTATCGCTCTGGTCAATGAGACAATGTATCACTATGGTCAATGAGACAATGTATCACTATGGTCAATGAGACAATGTATCGCTCTGGTCAATGAGACAATGTAACTTTCCCTCGCTGTGCCTTCCTGTATCTGTCCAGCAGGCAGAGACAGAGAGCTTCCAAGACTCTGCATAGATCATTGGCCTGGGTTATGGATATACAGGGGGTCAGAACTAAGGCAGGGGTATTAATGACTCATTCTGATTTATCAGTGGTGGCTGATTTATTTTATATTTAATATAACATTTTGAACACCTCATTTTTTGCACCTGGTGAGACCTTAGGTACCACCGTATCTGTTATATTCTCGTAATTTATTGTGTCAAAGGGGCCTAAACTCAACATTCTGAATTAATGTGATTTATTAGCCACAATTAACAAAATGGGACTTTGGGGCAGCCACTTGGCTCTGTAGAAGAGTTTCCTGAACACTCTTGGTGATGTATTAACTGGCAAAACACAAACTGGGAGGTTATGACATCGTAAGGCACGCATTGCTGAGTTTTCTCGTAAACACCCAGGCAGATGTTCCTTCGATGCCCAGAGACATCTGTCTGCGGTTGCTCTATGTGGGGGGACTCATGCGCAGACTTGCCCCCATACCCTGTGAGGCTCAGAGCCCAAACATTTGCTGGGTGACTGGGAACACAGATATTTAGGTAGTCTGATATCTACCATGTTTACTGCGTGTCCCTGCAAGTGAACTCAGGAACACAGATACATAGAAAGAGACGTGCACAGGGAGGGGGTATTTATATGTGTATACCCCTTTGATGTTCTGCATGCCTTCAGGAGAGTCTGGTTCAAAATAGGTTGAGCCCATTTACAGACCAGAATGCCTTCTGGCAATTACAGTGAGCCATAGATCGTAACACTAGAATTACATGGACCTTAATTACCTAAACTGTGAGTTCACCGAGCACCATGAGAATTGTAGTTCTAAAAGAGCAGGGGACCCCCGATCTCTTCTGCTCCTTAATGCTCAATTCCTAGTAATTTAAGGTGAACTAAAGCCCTATTTTCATGTTAAATGCATGTCGGACTTTGTTCTGCATGGGTTCCAGTGCATTTTACTGCGTGTAAATCGGTACAAGCTGCAAAACCTGCAAAAAGGGGAACTTATGTCTTAGGGGTTTACTTGCATAGCAAGGGGGCGTATAATCACATTCACTTATAAAGGGGGATAAGCCTAAAACCCACTAACTTTACATGTGTATAATAAATACACAAGTAATTCCACAAGTATCAGCTTGTATCAGAAATTATAACATTTTTAGGTGAGTGAAAGAAAGTTCTAGTAGGTCCACTTTAAAAATAAGTTCTGTGTCAATCAATATTTAACATTCTGTACAAGTTTAATGTCCTCCAACATCAAAGCGAGATTCCCCTGCCTATATAAATACTTGCCCCGTGTGACTTGGTGAAGGGCAGTGTGGCTTCCCATCTGCCCCTTTGTACAGATGACGGAATCGCGCAGTGATATAGTGCTTCTGGTGTCCTTTACATGGAGTGAATGTATCTATGTAGAACCTCCCTGGAATGTTCTGTAAAACTTATACCATGAGCTCGCATTGTCTGACTGCTCTACGCAAGATTTAGTGCGGGCGCTTGGACTTTTCGGCTAACCTGGGATCTCCATGTTTAACCCTCCCTCCAGACAGCTCAGGGCAGGAGGAAACCCTCATGATATCCACAATGTTATTGTCCCGCGACCTCTACATGCTCTCCATCTCCATATGGCTCATTCACACCTTCGTGTCGTGCAAACAATTAAAAGTAAAGTCCTGTTCTTCCTAATGCCCTCGATGGGCCAAACAGCTCTTATCTGCCATGAAATTGTTTCTTGTTTCTTCCTGGCTGACTGATAAGAGTCCTTTATTTTTTGTTGGAGAACACCATTCCTGGTGGTCCACAGAATCAGAAGCGGGAAGTTCCGACATTTTTGGGGAAAATGCACCCAATTTAACATGTGATATTGGCAGGAACCATGTAATTATAACAAATGGTGGCGGGTCTATGTATCCAGACACTCTAAACAATAGCCGAGTTTGCCGGTTAACATCATGACACGATTTTCAGCAGCAGGGACTGCTAAATTTAGCCTTCAAGTGATGATTCTAAACCCCCATTATGGATACTGGGAGAGGAGGTTTCAGGGGCTCTTGCAATAACGTGTTAGAATTACTCAGCTCCAACAGAATCTAAATCCCATCCAAATGACAGCAGCATTAAATACCCCGCGGGTATCACGTATCTCCCGAAAGGCGATGGTTTGTGGAATGCCAGCCATGTCTGGGCCAGAACAAATTCACATGATCTCCCCGCACTCAATATGCAATAACTTTCCTTAAAGAGGCGATTGGGGTTTTGGTGACCCTGACGGTTATTTTTAGAGAACATTGTACTGGGAAGACGGAGCGTTGAGTGCTGGATTATAACGGACAAGATGGATGAAGTCGTTATTGGGAATGCTTCTCATCGAGAGGGCAGATTATCCCCTGATTGTTCGAGACCCATTAGTAAAAGCCTTCTGTGACAGATGCTCACCGGATCCACCTCGTGGACCTTTCCAAATGCTCGATGACTGATACATAAGTGATTCCTCATTAATGTGTCAGTCGACAAATTAATATCCGACCCGTGGACTCATCTGCACTTAGAGGTTCATTAACATCTCCAAGCCTTGATCTTTCCAGGGATGCTATGTACAGACATCCCGGGTATACGACACTGATAGCGTCCCAGACGTGACCCGACAGCTATCTGTCTCACCGGCAGCGGCTTTCTCCTTACCTCGAGTAATGTGGTTATGGTTGCAGGAATTTGGGATAGCAGCTGGCGACCGTTACCACCGCGTTCACTGCTATGGAGCTGCATGGCCAAACCGCACTTTGCAAATGGATATTTAATGTGATAAATCGTTAGAACATGCGATCTGGTCTCTCGCGCAGGGAAATCTTTTCCCGATCTTTTCCGTAAGTGCACTTTGATTGAAACATCGCGGCAGGCGAATTGCTTGACAATAAATTAGGAAAAGCAGACATTTGGTTCCCACTTCGGTGCCAGAAATGTATGAATCCTGCTAGACCGATGACTGCAAAACAAGTGCAGATTTTTTACAGCTTCTTAATTAATTATCTAAGTCTGGATAAATATGAAACAATTACCCCCCCCCCCCCGCTCCTCTGTGAGCGCCAGATTTCATGGATCTCCTCCATGGAGCACGGAGATCTACTGGACATCAGTCAGTAGAAATGGATCCCTCCGTGTTACACTTTTTCGCTCCGTGCACTTGGTAATGTACCGGCTTCTCCATTTAGACCCTTCCCTGGGTTTCCTGGACCCGTCTTGTGTTTTAAACCATGTTTTCCGGCTCCGGAACCTTCTGTTAAGTGTGGCGATAATCTTGGGGAAGGCCGGTCTATAAACACGGTGGTAAATTTGTGGTGTTAATAGGAGAGTGAGGATTGCCACTGTCCCATCACCATGATGTCACCAAGATCCACATGGGGCAAATTATCTGCCTTTTTTTTTTTTGCCCTCTCCCGTCGGGGGACTTTGCTGCGTCCGCAGGAGAATGACATTCAGACGCTATGCGCTGTTTCAGGGTTTTGAAAACAGAAACCCAATCCTTGTAATGCATCCTCCAAGTGAAGCCTTCCCGAACTTCTTGGCACCTTGTTATCCCCACCGAAAGCTCTTCGGGGACAGGCTAAACCTAGGAACGAGCAATCTGCTCTTGGCCGCCCATGGCCTCCATACCACGACTGGCTGTGTTATGAAACGGTCTCTGATATTAACCCTTTGGCATGTGTGAAGCACGCTTCTCAGAGATTTACAAGAGAGGAATAAAGTGAGGGGCTATTATTACTTTACTAGGATCATTTTGTCCGGGTCGGTGAGTCCAAAACGCGAATTCTAGGGCCAGTTGTTGCGTTCATCAGTCTGTCCTCTCCAGGGACACTCAAGTGCTATTTAATTAACACCATTACTAATGGCGGACCCTTATCCAGAGCATAATGGGGGACAGATGATGGTATACCTGGAAATAAGAGATAGAGATGGAGATAAACAAGCCCTTTACTCCAGCTTCGGGGCATAAAGGTGCATATTAATGTGCCCCAAATGCGGGGTATCAGACATTGTATTCACAGAGCTGAATCAGAGAGTTCAAAGTTAAAAATATTCACCCTCCACGTGGATCCCACTTAGAGGACCTGTGTCTTTTTCACCCTGATCACCCACATACTAAGACCTCTTTAAATATTTATTCATATAATGGTCTCTCCTTGTCTTCAGAGATTCGTAGAAATCTGTTAACACTCGCATGGATCCGAATGCACAAAGGCTGGGGGAAGCCTTTTCCTCTCGCACAAGCTCATACTGGCACTTCCTTTGAGCTTCCAGAGTCATCTGACCTGGAAGTTAAGAAAGTAGATATCCCCAAGTCATGTCCAATGATGTCCAAGTAATTGATATTCTGACTGAAAAATTGATAGTTTAGTAATTCGTTCCTCTAAGAGATGTAGAACGGCTCCAGTCATTTAAACCCAAATAAAACACGATATTGGGTTTTCTTTATTTTAATAACGGTTTCCATGTAGAGAAAAATCCTCCATTTCTTCTTGTTTTCAGATTGTAGAAATTCCCTTTTCACGGTTTTATGGATAAACCTTTGTACAGCGCCGCGGAATGTGATGGCGCCATATAAAACAATAAATCATAATAACACGCGCAGCCCGATGAGTGTCAATAGGTTGGAGAACGCGGCTGGAAAGTATCCAGCAATGTATCCAAGATTTCACTTGGTAATTAGGAAAGCGCGTGGTCTGCTGACATGATGGCTGATCACACGTCCGTGGAGGGATTTAGGGACGTGACTTTGGGGGATCTGGCAGCCGCGTCTGGTCAGATCCCCAGGTGGAGGCGGTAATTGTTAGATCCGCGCTACGTGTTTCCTAATTTGCACGCTCCAGGATTTCCTCCCGTCGGTTTAAGATGGAAGGAGAGCGCTGCAGACAGGAGAAGAAATACACAGAACTTCGCTGACACCGGAAATAGTTAATGGCGATAAAACAAGCCGATTTCTTAAATATGAGAAAATTCGAAATTTACTCCAATTGTGGCAATTAGATGGATTAATTTAAATGAATTGAATTATTATGGAGAATGGAAAAGTTATTATCAGGAAAGTAAACGTTTACCGTCATTTATTCATTTTATTCAATCGGTATAAAGGTTTTGAAGATATATCGTTTAAAGGTTCACGTCATGGTGGCAGCCTGTGGCAGAGCCAGCATTACCTGATTTACTCTCCTTCCTCTTCCCAATCAGCAACTTAACAGGGGAGCGATGATATAATGGGGAGGAAAAAGTGAGAGCAGGACGTTACGATGGCTGCTTCCGTGGCTTTATTAAGGTGTTTCATTAATTCTTTAGATTCTTTAGATTTCGGCAGATTCGTGAAGCTGCAGTTTTTCATATTCTTCACCCCAGGCTGCCATCCAGACAGGTTGCGTGTTTTCACTGGACGCTGAGGATCAGGTATGGAGACGCGTTTCGGTTCCAGGAGATTTATCGGAGATACATGCGCCCGCGGCTGACTTTCCCAAACTTTCCCCAACCTTTAGAGAGGGGATTTGGTTGCTCAGTGAGAACGTGATGGATCTCGCTTTACGAAAATCCGCGCTCGGTACAAATCTTGGGCAAACATTTAATATGCGGACGCGGCATCGATGCCCCCGTCACAGCGCTCCACACACTGACTTGGCACAAGGAGAGCTGGCACCGTGTCAGCTCCTTACCCTCCACGGAGAGCCCCAGTCAGCTGCTGTGCTCACCTGCTCCCTCTCATCTTTCCTCTCCGAGGGCGAAGAGCTAGAACGCGATGAATGGAGGAAGCCGTAGGAGCATACCTGGGAACCTGAGCTGACCGGGGGATATTAACCCTTTAATAGCCCACCTTGAAGATTCTATGAATGGCTCGCAAGTTGTGTTACCCAACTGTCTCTAATACTGGCCCTCATGGACACCTTGGAGTTTGTATTTTCTCAGTAGCTCATCCCAGATGTTAATTCTCTTGGATTTTTTTGTAAACTAGTATCATGTAAGAGATTTACACTTATTTGCACCGAATGCACCTTTTCTTGTACCGAATGTACCTTTTCCCCACCAGAGAGTAGAAGAAAGTCTTTAAAAGCCCATAAGATTACGGGCAGTTGTGTTGCTTCTAAAACCCACAATAATATCCTTAATCCTTAACGCAACATTTAACTAAATGGGTCAAGAAGACTCAATGGTACTTCCCAAGTGTGGATATGGAGCCTCGGCACACGGCGGGGCAGCTGAACCCACCCGTTACAAGATGGGATAAGATTACTTTGCAGTATTTTGGCCAAAAAGCGACCGGAATAAGAACCCGGTGCGGCCGGGTATCCAGAAAGTCCCTTCTGTTTATTTCTGGACCCTCGCGTCTTTCGCACAGAGGACACGCGTCGCACTCAATGTCACATTCGCTCGTAAAAAGACGGCTTATAAGTCTTAATAACACAGTAAAAAATATACATTTAAAAACGAATACGAACAGTTATTGGAGCTTATTAAAGTTTGGAACATTGTCTAATCTATCTATTCCCATCAATGCAGGGACCCAAACGATGCCCTTACGGACAGGTAGCCCCCTGGCCCACCAGGGAAGGGTTTTAAGCGGATGTTCCGAATAGTGGTCATTAATAAGAACTTGGTTAGCGGGACTGATCATCGAGAAGAAGCCGGACTCGGTCAGTAAAGGGTCTCATTGACCGCCGCGTCCCGCTCATCGCCGTTAAACCAAGAAGGTGAAAAGTTCCAGCAAATGGGACGCGTCACTCAGGGGGTGCGGGCCGTGTTTGGACACGTTAGTCCCCCCACGTAACGTTACCATTTGATTAACGGCTTTGTGCTCCTATTTCGCTATTCAGTAGATCGTGATTTATCACCGTCGCCGCCGTGTATCCGATGGGCCGTTACATTTTCTTTGGTGGGTCACGCACCGTTTTATAAATAGAGGTTTGCGCCCAGATAGCGGATTAAGACGCGGTGCGCGTTACATTCACGGAATCCGTTTATATCTCAGCCGCCGTGAATGTGATTTTTGGCTCAGAACGTATCACATTTTCTCACGAATTCGTATCTTTCCTCGGTAATCACTATAATCCTCCGATCCCAGCATTCCGGACCCCTGAAATACCCCTGTGGAAAGATCTGGATGCTATAGAAATGGTTTCTGGGTCTCGTTGCTATGTGCGTATCTCTACAGCAGCCCTAGGGGTGCAGGAGCCTACAGAGCCCACCAACCCTGTAACCATCCACTGGGGAGAAAAAAGATGGAGCAGAAAAACCCTATCCTCGTATGAGTAACTGGAGGCAGAGGGGTACAACCACACGCGGGGGCTAATCAATAGGGGGCAGCGCTCTTTCGCCATTAACTTATACAGGACTCCTTGTCTTCCAAAGAAAGATGTGTACCCCACTATAGCCGACCACAGGAGCTGACACTCTTGCTGGGTTTTTCCCCTGTAATGAATTCACCGCTTTCATATTTCCAAAGGAGGGCGGCTCCCCGGACCCTAAACTCTCCCCGCCGAGCCTTCTAAATATAAGGAAACAGATTTATTATTTAGTTATGTATTTTTTGTTTTTAAACCTCCAGAGAAACAAAAAGGAAAAAAAGAAACATTAAAGGGAAGCAAACTGGGTCGACGGGAAATAATAACCAGACCCCCAACAAACAAACCCTGCAACGGTTACAAAGAAACCTATACGATGTACGAAGACAGAACTGTATACACTACCTGTTATGTCCTGTTTACCCATTGTACAGCGCTGTGGAATATGACGGCGCTATATAAAGCAATGAAAAATAGCGGAAAAGGGAGATTCTAGGGCAGTTCCTTACTGAAGCCTTCAGAATGTTGCTCCTAGTTTAACCCTTCCCTATGTCACCCCAAGTGTTTGACCCCGTTTATTTGCCCCTGGACAGGTGGTGTCACTCCGTTTGTTTGCCCCTGGCAGGTTTCCCATGGGCTTGGATCACCAGGAGTTTTCTCTCCTTTCTGACAGGGGGCTGTAAAGCGAGGGGGTCGCCCCGCGCGGAGTCAGCAGTGCTTGGCAGGTCTGCCACAAGCTCCATTGTTCCACAAATAATGGAATAATCTGGGTGATTGTCACGGGCCGGGCGCTGGCAGCCGTCTCCTGGCTGCACTCGATCCGATTCAGAATCAGACAAAGACATTCATTCACATTATTATTTTACCGTTCGTGGCATCCGGGGGGTTAATAGTTGGGGCTAATAGGGGTAATGGTGGCAGATTAATAATTGACCAGAGGGCTATTTGCCTGAAGACCCTGAACATTCTACTGGCCCGGTGTGGCCCTCTTACATTCTGGTCCTGGGGCCCAAAACCAGGCTACAAATTCTGCGTAAACTGAAATTGTGAAAACGCATGAAAGCGTGGCACGGGGCGCTCCGCGTGTTAATGATGATCTGTTTGGTGGGGGTCTGCGATCACTGGGGACACGAAGGACCTTCTGCTCTTTCACAGGGGTCCAGGGGCCAGTTCTCAGTGAGCTGTTTTAACCCTTTTATTCATGAACCATTTCAATTAATAATTATCTCCTACAGAGGGGGAGCGGTGGGCAGCAATACCTACCGGATGCCCAATCCCTGTGTTTATGGCTGTGCCCATTAACCCTGTGGGTGCCATCGCAGTGCCTGAGCCCATTAACCCTGTGTGTGTGCCATAGCGGTGTCTGTGCTCATTAACCCTGTGAATGCCATAGCAGGGCCTGTGTCCATTAACCCTGTCTGTACCATAGCAGAACATGAGTATATTGCCCCTGTGTGTGCCCTGGCTATGCCCATTAACCCTGTGTGTGCCCATACAGGAACAGTCTATCCTCACATGAGGTTATCAGGGGAGTATTAAAGAGTGTGCCTTCAGGGGGCGTGACCTCCAGTAACAGACAAACAGAACAGCCAGTGAGAGTAAAGGGGCGCGGCATCTGTTCAGGGTATTCTTGCTGCAGCTACTGCAGGGGCAGTTATCCAGACACCTGGGGCAGGTGACAAGAGGATGCAGCCGCTCAGGAGGACCCTGCGCCTGGACAGGGGGCAGAGGCTGCAGGCAGTGTGTGTGCTGGGCACCTGCCTCTCCATAGACATCAATGGGTGAGATACTGCCCAGGGGAGAGGGGGCATCAGTAGGTGAGCTAATGACCCAGGGAAGGGGAACCGAGCCTAGGAAGGTAAGGTGGTATCAGTGTGAGAGCTAATGGGTGGTTGTGCTAATGCCCCAGGAAGGAGTATCTAGCCTTGCTGGAGGGATTCATGCCCCTGTCTGAGCAGGGTTTTTATTATTGTTATTATTATTTATTATACGCACCACTTAGTAAATACCCCTTGAAGTGGGAGCCATGGGTTACTCAACACCACCTAGCACCCCATACTAATTAGCTATCCACCAAATACCCTCCGGGGCCACTCACATCCCCAAACGCTTTCAGAACTTAACCTGTGAGTCGTGTTTTACTTCTCCGATTTATGCAGAAACAAATTCTATTTATATAACTGAATATGGGGGTAATATGATGCCTAAATATACATTTACCCCTTAATGTGCGGCCCCCGCCACCTACACGACCAGGGTTATAATTATGTTTCAATAGTAATTTCTGTGCCGTTCGGAACCCTTGATGGACGGAGAAAAGGGCAGGTTATCAGTTCTCTCATACTGCTATTGCCCCATGCGGTCTATATAATCAGTGGGTTTGTGTCCTAGGGGTACCCAGGGCTAATTCAAGTGGACAGCTGTGAAACCTGTGCATGATTTTTCTGTGGTGATTACAGAGCGACGTTTAGAGTGTGTTAAATCCTCAGGCCAGGGGTAAAGTCGGGGGTAAAGTCACAGACCCGGGTATAGAGGGGGAGTTCTGTGTTAAGTCTCCAGGTCCAAGCCCAGTAAAGCATTATTACTTAAGTACTGTGCTTATACCCCATACGTAGCACCTGTCTATCTATACCCCATGTAGCCCCAACCCATATCGCTGGTGTTTGCCCTAAATCCCTGTCCTCTGCTTGTGCCAGTTTAATACCCCCCACCCTACACGCCTCTGCCCCATCTTAGACCTCTGGCATGATTGCCTCTGTACTTCAGCTATATGAAGGGTGGGTATATGGTGTATAAAATGAGACCTGTGTGCTGCGTTACTGCTGTTGGCGCAGACATAAAGGATGTGCAAACAGGTCCCTAGAGTCCTAACAGGGGTCTTAATTTCTACGATATATGTCGGGACTAATACCGCGGCCCGGAGTTCCCTTACATTACGCATAATGTGTATCGAGGGGAATGTAAACGGAATGTCAGCCTCATATGTGGAGGAAGACGTTCACGACCCTGGGTGCCTTCACCATCATTAATCTGCGGGGTAACGTTTCAGTGTTTGAGGTGTATGGAAAGGTCACGTTTGTTTAAAATCCCCATAATGTCCTGGAAACCATTTGGCTCCATTTCATCCACGGTATAGACTTCGTGCGCAGTTCAGGGCTCTCAAAGCCCATGATGACGTATTCCCAGTCCATGTCATGTTGGTAGGAGCTCGGCAGCCTGGTTTATCGGTGAAGAGCAGATAATTACAGCCGTTACGGCCTCCGGAGGACGTCTCGATTACTGCCAAAGAGCAAAATGATTCCTATACGCTTGGCTTGTAAACTTCTGTGAACACTGACTCCCTGTGAAGGTCTACGCGGTACAACCAAAGGTCCCATTAAGATAACTAAACTTTTAATTTAGGAAATAAGAGCAGTAAACATATAGCGTTCCCCATCTCTTGTGTACACCAACACCGTTTTTTTCCAATATATTATTTATCGATTTATATAGCGCCATCCTATTCTGCAGCGCTGTACAATGGATAAACCGGACGTAACAAACTACATTACAAAAGTGAAGAGGGATAAGTAACATATGTGATTAAATGTATCGATATCCGTAACAGGGATGTAACATTTGATGGGTTTGTATCTTTTTCTATCCCTGTTACTGTGTAAAGTATTATTCCGGCAGGATTAACAATCCCTATCAGCACGATCGTTTCTCGATTCTGTGGAGTTATAAAAGTGGTCGATGTCGGCAGGGCAGCCCAGGTGCTGGCGTTGCGGTGTCTGGCTCGTTGTCCGGCTCGGTGCCCGACGTGTGCAGCTGTGGCTCAGTAATCTCCGTGACATGCGATGTCTGTCAGCGTATCAGTGTTGTATGTCAGGAGATATCCCGGTGCTGATGGATAGATTAGAATAACCTTCTAAGGATTTGTACGGCTTATAGCTAAGTGTGTCCTTTGGACGCGGCCGGGTCGGCGGTTTTTGTCCAACGCGTTCATTAGCTCTGCAGAAATTCATCATTATTTAGCTTTGTGTGGCTTTGGTTGTTTTACGTATAAATATACATTCTGGTGTCTCTGTAACTGTATAATATAACTCCGTTTAGATTATTAGTAGAGCATCCAAGTGCAGATTGGGGATCTTGTGAAGTGTTCTGTCATGAGCCCCATCCTATCCAGAAAGTAACCGGTTTGTTACTGCCTTGTAATGTTTGGAAATATAGCCTCCTTTTGAAGTATTTTGCCAATGGAGGTCACACCAGTAAAGAGAACACAAGGGTCCATTAAACTGGCCAAAGCTCTGTCCCGAGAAGCGTAATGATTAACGGCCACTTCTCCAGCCACGCTTTCTAGGAAGCTCTTTGTGGGACCTGTTTGCTGCCCTCGTAAAACCGACTCCATCAGAGACATTCAGCATTTGGTAAATTGCTGTAATGATTTTTTTCATGCTTTCACTTTTTCTCATGCTGCCTTTTGTGTTTTTTTTTTATCGCATAACCCAATATTATAAATAATAGTAACTTGCCGGGGAAGCTGACGTCTAATTTCCTTTTCTTGCGTCACCTATTCTTGGTAAAACATTTAGTGCTTTTTCTTTTAGAAACCTTCTTCCTGTCCCAGTGAATCCCTAGTAGTAAACAGAATGTTGTGACCGTATTTATTCTGATAAACTGTTTATAATTTTGTGTGAATGTAACCATGAAGAGAACAGAAGCTCTCTGGTTCCTATTATATGACGAGGTGGAACCTTTGGGATTGGAGACCTTTTAAAGCAGGTTCATCGTTAGATGTATTCTTTGCTGCAAGACACATAGTGAGGGTCAGATTTTTGTGGCCATGTGGCACATGGTTTCCATACGTGTCTTTACCTCTATCCCATGATTATGTATTCACTGAGGTTGTATGTTCAAGTTCTGCGTGACCGGCCTCATAGTAACCTGAGAGGATGGGTCCATCAAATGTTAATGTTCACGCCATCTCTTCTGCTCTTCAGCCTTGAAAGGAGATAGTTTGTGTCCATGTATCCTTCATTGTATCAGAGTCCAGGATGGGTTCGGTTCCTCCTCACAATACTAGATGGCGTCCCAATCGCTGAGGGTTGCTGGGTGATATGCAGTGTTTTTATGGTAATTGGATGTCACGGGATGTGAAGTCACTTAGGTGTTTATGGATGGACACAACAAACCAGAGCCAAAGTAGGATCACATCAATTCTTTGATGGGTAGTATGAGGCTCTCGGATTATGGAGAAAAGCTCTAACAATTAATCTCTAGCGAGTTCGCTGTTTTCTGGATCTGAGTAAGCTGTGCCTGGCTCGGAATTCCGGTGGTCATATTAAGATTATTAGGAGGGTTTTGCTTGACACTCCATAAAGAGGATTTCCATTATCCCAATCGGGGTCCGATGTCAAGTCATTTGTTGGACTATTCTCTGGAGCCAGAAACTGGGTTTATCTTTTAAAGACTTCTTTTAGTACAGGGCTGATCCCTCAGACTACACACGTGTTAAACGAGAGCCCCTGAATGAACCCTGCACCGCTCTGATTGACAGTTAATGGTGTTTTATTTTATAAGGTTACCCATATTTAGCCTTCAGCAGCAGTAGCGGGATCTGGGTCATGCACAGGACTGGGTTATGAACATGCGTAAAGACATCTTGCATGTGGCCGACTCTGTTAACCCCCCCAATGTCACCTTCCAAGCAAACATTGATATTTTTCTTTCAATCATAATTATATTCATAATTATGCTTAAACGTTACTTTTAATAGTTTAGTGTCATTTTTCACATCCTTCAGATGAAACGTAGAATTCAGACAGTCGATTGACGGGTGGCGGTTAGTTGGTTGGATGGGCTAACCTACCAATGGTTTTGTTATCTCCAGGGGGGCGCCAGTGGAATGCAAGTGGTTCAGCATGCGCCACACACAGAACATTGAAGCTGAAATTCTCAACAGTGATATCTCCAACCAGAAAGTCATCAATGGAGAGAAACTGTGGCCTCTGTCCAGTAAAACCATGGTAGAACTACAAATGAGCGCCCCGAGCGCTGAGGCCAACGATGGAAAGGTGAGTTGGTGATACACCATAATACACTTGACTGACTAGTGATGGGTTAATGGCGATAGGGAGCCAAACCATGACAATATATATCTCGGCACGTGCCTCTGGACTGGGGAGCATGTCTGTAGCATGATATACAGGATTTGTTTTATGTTCTTGGCATCTCCAGTGCC
The DNA here is from genome assembly GCA_009364415.1 of Spea multiplicata. NCBI lineage: Eukaryota > Metazoa > Chordata > Amphibia > Anura > Pelobatidae > Spea > Spea multiplicata. Next base: position 36,109 of record VKOC01004338.1, read on the forward strand.
ATAAGTGACGCTGGCATCTTATGCCATTAACGCGAGGATTGATTTTGCAGGTCACATTTGCTTACTATGGGAAAGGATCGGACGCGCCTGTAGATAAAGCCGGATTATATCTCACTGCCGTTGGTAAGTGGTGGAGCCGGATTTAGGTAATGTGAGGAAGTTCTGGCAACTATAGATCCTTCAGCCTATGCAATTAATAGTAGCTTTGCGTGTAAAATCCAGAAGATGCTCCCTCCCCAAACTTTCTATATAATGTTTGGATCCACATGGGGCATTAGCCTAACCTATGTCTCTCTAGCTTCCATCAATGTGAAGTACTTGCCCCTGTGGCTCCTTATGTCCACGTGCTCTCTCCAGCAGTTGGTTTTGCAGACAGCACACACCACTGGCAATGGAATGGTTACGGATCATGTTGGTGCAGTTATTTAGAGGATACATTAAATGCAGACACATGGATATTCGCTGATGTAACTGTTCATGGCATGGGAACTATAGGTCCCCGTCTCACAGCTGTCACCAGAGAGGGGCCTTGGCTGAACTGTGACTTAAATGGTATCCCTCTGTCAAGTTTTTGAAACTTGAACCTTGCCATGTCCTCCCTGCATTTCTAATAAAGATGTCACACAATGTGTACTATGTAAGGTCGGTGTGACACGAAGGGGCCAAAAAAAGAGGAGCTTGATTGAAGGGAAATCGCTGGAAAAATTGTTAAATATGTGTCCAGTAGACAAATTTCCTAAAAGTTCTGATGGTGTTGGCAGCCATCTTTCATGACTTGTTCCATGCGTACAGCATCATGGAGCTGAAGTCCATCTTCATCTTCTTGTCTTGATACATATTATTAGGTGTCGGGGTCTCCTAAGCCATAAACTTACTTGCCTTTTGTCTGCTTTTTGGGTATCTATTTTCTTCTGTATATTTTATTATGTTTACCTTTATGATGAATACTCCTTACTTGGAGTGAATCCTTCCACGGGGCAATGGTCTGTCATATCCGGGATGTGACCTGGTGCTGCAGGGAATCCACTGTTTAACACGGCACAGTCTTAGGTTCTAGCCTTTGGCTAGTGTGGGCCATAAGTTAATTTTTTCTTTCCCCAGAAATCTCCCTGGATGTGGATGCCGACCGAGATGGTGTGGTAGAGAAAAATAATCCTCAAAAGGTAAATGTGTGAAATTTACTAATTGAAGCGAATGAGTTGGCACCACAACCCTTGGGGAGAAAACTTCATATATATTTATATAAATATTAAAGGATTTATCAAAGTTAAACAGCGGATTAAGTGAATGTGAAGATGGATGGGATGAGGCAGAGAGTAAACTTTGAAAGGCTTAAATTAGAGAGGGTAGTAGGAACCAGGAAAAGCTTCCGGTAGGGGCTTTAGGGATTGTTAAATTGTTCACGTGGCTCCTTCCTCACGTTGGTTATTACAGAATGTGTTGACCAAGTGCCTAATATTTAGACATACTGTATATATACATTTAGGCTTCATGGACATGGGGTCCTGATGGTAAAGGAGCCATCTTACTGGTGAACTGTGACAAGGACAGTCTGTTCTCTCGCACGGTGGATGGAGGCGATGAGATTATGCTGAGTAAAGCAGGTAATTATCAGACTGCTCCGAACTCCGGCTGCATAATTCGTATGTTCTGAGTTCTGGATCTGTGTTTGCTTCAATGTAGATCTGCTGGACATGTCACGCATGGTCCTTCGCACCCGTGGCCCAGAGAAGCTCCCTGCGGGGTATCACCTCCTGCTTTACATCTCAGCCTCCGACTCCCAGAACCTAGGGGTCTTTCACTACCACAGTGAGTAATCTGCTAAACGGCTGTATCCTTTTTTGTTTTTCATCTTACTGTGACTTTTATTCCTTACATTAGTTTTCCTCCTTTATTATATATATATATAATGTGTGTGTGGCTGTTTGTTCTCAGCAAAGATTTGAGGCACAGAGTCCTCCCAATCCCCGACTGTGTTGGGTTTCCAGTCGTCAGTCTTTGCTCTGGGACAGGGGTATGTGTTATGTTGAGTGATCATGCTGTGTCTAGCGGTTTTATAGACTCAGCAAGGTCAGTAATGACGTCACTGCGGATTATCGTAGACCCGAGAGCCCGGTTGAGTTAAGAGAAGACCTGTCCCGGAGTACTGATTGATACTGCAGATGTGTGTCCTGCTGGACAGTAGCGTCTTCAAACACTCCTCTACTTCACTAAATCAGCTTCCGTCATGCACGACAAAGTGCCACCATTGCTAGCACCGATTTCTTTGTCTTTCACTTTTATATGTTAATAATAATGTGCCCTTGTTCTTGGACGATTAAAATTAGGACAGGTGGAGGAAGAACAATTTCATTTGTGGTTGGAATGAATACACGCAGACGGTCCTCGCTAAATTGACAATGATAAATCTACTGACTCCACGAAGTGATATCAACACCAATGCAGGAACTCAGAACACGATCTGTGTTTGAAATCCCTGCTCCATTAATGAATGTTCCAACAGACACCGGATACTACAACAACAGGGAGCGGTGCAAGTAACGGTATTCCTCCCAGCGAGAGGAATGTATATTAGCCAGATTAGAGATATCACAAAGCCTGCAGTAATGGGATATTAGCAGCCTGGCAGGTCCCTAATGTTGAACTTTGAAATCATATTCAATCCTCCGGCAGAGAGTTGTGCATGGGAGAGTTTAACCTTTTGATAAATAGGACTCATCATTGATCTAGGACAATAACATTTGTGTGCTGATGGGGATAGAGTTTCTTTAAGGTTATAGAATGGATTTCATAATGATGATCAAGTTATTAGCGTCTTACGGAGTCAATTTGTATTTGTCTTCTTGCTACAGATAAGATGTACACCCACGTCCTTGGGAGGAGAAAGCTGTTTTTTAAGGCTAGGTACACGGGGACCAACGAGCTGGAGTTCTTTGTAGAAGGCCTGCGTTTTCCCGACGTTGGGTTTAACGGGCTGGTCACAATCAAAGCCAGCTTGCTGGAAACTATGGTGGAGGTAAGGAACATCATTGACTCTTTTATTGGTAGAACATCTGGTGTGGACAGAGTTCTGCAACTGTCGAGTCCGAAATAATCTATGTATTCCGGAAGACTTGCAAAAGATCCATCGTCAAAGTGAAATAAAAATGTTTTGTTTCCATGTAAAGATGGCCACAGCTCAATCATTTTGGCACGCTTAGAGTTGGAGCTGGTTTGGTAGTTGTCCCATTATTCCATGTGTCTGATGGCCACAGCTCAATCATTTTGGCACGCTTTAGAGTTGGAGCTGGTTTGGTAGTTGTCCCATTATTCCATGTGTCTGGTGGCCACAGCTCAATCATTTTTGGCACGCTTATAGTTGCAGCTGGCTGGTTTGGTAGTTGTCCCATTATTCCATGTGTCTGATGGCCACAGCTCAATCATTTTGGCATGCTTAGAGTTGGAGCTGGTTTGGTAGTTGCCCCATTATTTTGTATTTTGGGTTACTGCCCCTCTCCTTTCTCACCTCCAATTTTAGATGGTTCTGTCTCTGGTAACAGGATCCAGCTCTTGACACCGTTGGGTTGTTGATGGCTTTAGTTTCATTCCTGTTTAAAGCCGTCTCTCAGTGCTAACAACATTATCAGCTGGGGGGGATGCTGCCAACATGCGCAGGACGTGTGCTCCTCAGAACTTCACCGTGTCAGGAGGAGATCTAGGGGCTTACACCAAAGGGTGCAGGGTTACCGGTTCCCTTAAGTTAATATGTCCCCATGTGATGTCTTAATTCGGAATACAGTTGACACGTCTCGTCATGTGGAAGACTTTTCTTGTCCTGAGATCTGAGCTGTTTGTTATAGGGCACGCAGTCTTGGCTGTTTAGTAGTAACACAAGAATGTGAGATAATAAAGTGTGTTACATTTTCAGCAAAGCTTTACATTCTTTGTCATTTCTTTTTCCCACAGGGAATTCCAGAGACTCCTATCTTTACAGACATGGTCACTTTCCGCATCGCCCCCCTCATCATTACTCCAAATACTCTGGAACCCATCGAGGTTTATGTCTGCAGGTAACAGGGAAAGACTTTGTATTTCTATAAAATGTGCATTTTATCAAATTTCAGCTTATTTTGATTACATGGTCTGATAGGAACCAACAGAATGTTTCTGCAGACTTAAGGAATGGAACGTGTAATTGTTTGATCCCATTTTTCTCTCCGTAGTGTCAAGGATAATTACCTTTTCCTTAAAGAAATCAAGAGTCTTGTGAGCGAAGCAAAGTACAAGATTCAGATCTGCTTTGAGTACGTGAACCGCGGGGATCGCTGGATGCAGGTCTGTGCTTTCCAGAGTCATCGGCGTTTGTGTTCCTTCTCAAAGCGTGAGTCAGATTTTGCCCTTTGGATCTGATACTAATGGAGGTATGACTGCTGTGGTTTCTTGGCAGGACGAAATGGAATTTGGGTATATCCAAGCTCCGCACAAGACCTTTCCTGTGGTTCTAGATTCACCGAGAGATGGAGAACTCAAGGATTTCCCAATCAGGGAGCTTCTGGTAGGAGAGCGTCAATGTCTTATCAATAAATGATCATACTTAGGGATACCACGATGAAAAGCTTGAGAGATCAAAGGATGTCCAGGTCAGTCGCATCCTGCAGACGCAGAATTATTGCACCAGCTGTACCATAGGGTGCTATTATACCAAACGCAGCTAGCCATTTGTATTTCAGATGGCATGTTTGTTATTTGATGACATTTCAGTGCAGATCCACTTCAGTTTTGAAAATAATTATTATATTATTCTGATATTAATCCTGATGCCTTTAGCATTGCAGGAATGGAAGAATAAGAAAAAATAAGACTTATTAAATCTCTTTTTATATAAAAAGAAATCAATGAACTTTCTCTGCAGATGTGACCTCATGTTTCAATCCACGTACTCTCCATCCAAATTTATTTTCAGTGAAAAGCTGTTTATAATTGTATCGTAATAAGTAGACCTTACCAAACGGACTTGGGGAATAAGTCTCGGTTTCATGTCATCCTGAGAGACGTAAGATGTCTCTTTCGAGTGTGTAACAGTAGCACCCCTGCTGACTGATCCCCTTATAAACGAAGCAGCTGCCCCATGCCGCTAGACCCACAGCGAGCACAACCACTCAGCACCTGCCGTCATGCGCGGGTAATCACTCTGTGATTGATTATTATCTAATTTGCTATCAGTATTGCTCTTATCTTGCAGACACCTGTACACACACAAGCAACATATATCACAATGATAGTGTAAAAGGTTAACATGACGGTTACCATTCTCAGAGTTTAATCCCCATATCTAATTTCTCTACAAATGCAAATAACTATCCGAAACAGAATGCTGCCTACTCTTTTTGTGATTCTTCGATGTCAAATTTGTCTTTGACCTACTTTTTTGTTTTGACAAAACTGTGTTTTCCTAGAATTTGGCTTTTTGTCTATACCATTTCTGTTTTGTTTTTTTTTCACGCCAGGGACCAGACTTTGGGTACGTGACGAGAGTTGCGGCCTCTTCGGAAGTGACAAGTCTTGACTCCTTTGGGAATTTGGAAGTCAGTCCCCCCGTGACTGTTTCAGGGAAGAAGTATCCACTGGGGCGTATACTGATCGGGAGCAGTTTCCCCACGTAAGGATAAGAGGGAGCTCTGCGTGTACGAAAGCTGCGCTGCTCTCACTGAACCTGTGGCAAGTTTGCCGAGTGGGTCGGAGATAATTGACTGCAGTCTGTGCTGAAGACGCGGTATACAGAGGGAAGCCTGCGGCAGGGCTCCAAAGACTCTCACTTGCATGAGCTGCCCCTTTGTGGTTTAAACCCTCCAGTGGAGAAACCGCTTTCCTCTATCATAGATTCCATGTGGTTTTTGGTTTAATGGTCCATCAATTAGTTGTTTGAAGCCTATTTGGATGTCTCCCTCATTCCAACAGAAGGGGTGTTTACTAAGTAATCCAGAGGAGGTAGTGAGATGTATATGACAGAAAATAGTCAAGAGCTAGCACTCTTTAGGTTTCGCCTATAATGTCTGGGTTGGATGCTCACGCCCTGCGTTGTCTTTCATTTGTTCGACATGCAGTACGACTGGAAGGAGGATGACCAAAGTAGTCCGAGACTTTTTGTACGCACAGCGTGTTCAGTCTCCTATCGAGCTTTACACGGATTGGCTGTATGTGGGACACGTGGATGAGTTCATGACTTTCATACCAGCACCCGATAAAAAGGTAGTTTTCAAACTATTCATTTTATGGGGTTTCACTTTTATACCTTTTCATTTAAATGGTGCAGAGGGTTTTTTTCCAGTGCTAGAGAGACACCATGAACTGCAAGTGCCCCACCAGTTTATACCCAGTACCATTCTGCCACCTGCTGGGGCAATGACTAACAGCACCTGTCCACGTCCAGTATTTACAATGCATCTGTATATTACATACAGACAAACTTATTTTTAGTATTAGGTAGTAAAAAAGTCATATTTGTAGGGCAAATTGCAGATGGGGAATATATTGTGAGCCAGAGTCATTGTTGATCAAGACCCCCATTTATTTTCCTCCGTTGCCAAGTTTTTTTAATATCGCCGCATGTTTCCAGGGGTTCCGTTTGCTCCTCGCCAGCCCTGCTACCTGCTTCCGAGTCTTCCAGGAAAACAAGCAGGAAGGTCACGGGGACGCCACAATGTTCCAAGGTACGATGAACCAGAAGAGTTTCGCTACCCAAATTCACCTTTATATAGTTAATTTACAAACCTGCCACTAAAGAATGACTTTATCTTTGACAAACATTTCTCTAGGTCTAGAAACCAAAAGATGGACCATCACCAAGATCCTGTCGACGGATGCCATTGTGCAGGAGAATAATTATGCACAGGTAAGAGATCTGTATAAATAAGGGCAAACAGATCTCCTAAATATCCCTGTGAATTAGAGTTGGGATTGATATGGCGAGAGTAAATCTGGAGAAATCTTAGGACTAAGTAGCCTAAAAAGTTCCTAAAAATGTTGCTGATGCAGAAAATGTTGCTGGGATATTATAATGTATTGAGATCTCTGAACACATCCATTACGGCTCCTGAGAATATCATCCTGGGTTCTTGAACTCCGTAGTTAATGAAACGTTGGCCGAGGTTAATGATGAACCCTCTCTTCCCAGCACTGCATTGACTGGAACCGGGACATTCTGAAGCAGGAGTTGGGACTCACAGAAGAGGACATCATCGATATACCTGCGCTCTTCAAACTGGAAAAAAGTGGCCAGGCTCTGGCTTTCTTCCCAAACATGGTGAGTGCCGGTGAAGCTGGGACTCGGACGTGCTGGACATGGCGGTGTTTCTACTGCACTGAACTCGTGGTTTTCATGACTCTCCTGGTTTCTCTGCTCAGGTTAACATGATTGTTCTTGGGAAGGATCTGGGAATCCCCAAGCCTTACGGTCCCATCATTAAGGAAACCTGCTGTCTGGAGGATTATGTCATCTCACTGCTCAAGCCCCTGGAGTTAAGATGCACGTTCATAGACGACGTCGTGTCATATCACAAAAAACTGGGGGAGGTGCACTGTGGCACCAACGTGCGCAGAAAGCCTTCCACGTTCAAATGGTGGCAAATGGAAGAGCCATAATGACCAGTTCTCCCTGTAAACCACCTCCCCTGTCTGCAGCAGCCCTGGTTTTCCCTATAAAGCATATTTTATGATGTGACTAGCTTTGCTAATTACTAAACTTTTATACACAGCTAGTGTAACCCAAATTCCTTGACCAAGAGAACTTTAGAAATATGAATGAAAACGAAGTTCCTGTAACTTATGGATAAAAGGAATCTTATAATAAGGATGCCCGTAGCAGGCATGTGAGGATAGCGCGACAGAAACGTATGTTGACATTTAAGACGTACTTCATGTAGGACACAAGGCTGCTCACCTTGTGGTACTTATGGTCCTGCCCTGGTATTCTAGGTGGTATATAGCTATATATATATTTACAACTTTCTAAACAGATGTGTTTAACACATAACACTGGTTAAGCAAGACTACACTTGTTAGTAGCATTGTCACATAGGATGTACACATTTTCTACAAAATGAGAACAAAATACAGAAAATAAGTACATTAAGTGTCAATGAATGACTTCTCAACCAAACATTTTTTTTTGGGGGGGGTTCATTTTACAGCATGATGAGGCTGGTCTCACACACAACACAATGATTTGTAATGTATGGAGATCTGGGGATCCCTGCATTCCCAAATGTAAAATCTAAAACATTGTGTAAGTCTGCTCAATGATTAACAGCCATTAACCTGTTAACTGGAGCACTGACTTCTAACTTATCGTCTCAATAGTCTAGCCTATCTTGAGTCAAAAGAGAAATGTTTAACTTGAAAGGTAGATTCTACATTGTGGTCTTCTGGTGAAACCGAGGACAAATGCCTTCTGGAGTTTTTAGTGCGCCCCCCAGTGGCTGTGCTATTCCTGGCAGTTGCCAGTCGTGGGTGGCCATCTTTACTGGGGGGGCTGCTTGGGACCCAACATCCTGATAAAAACGGGGTCTTTTTTTTAGCCCAGCAGCCTGAACACACGTGGTGGGTCTCCTGGTAAGACAACAGGATTCCAATGGGAATCTATCAGATCAGAAGGGATTTGTCACCTGGCTTCACACCACCAGGTTCATTAGATTGTTCCTATTTTAAACAATATGGATTTCTAGTGCTTTGCTATGGTAACAAGGGATTGCCGTTTATATACCGATTTCCTTCCCTTGCTTTCTTTTTATTAAAATACCTATATTTTGTATTTTTGTTTTTGGGACTAACTTTGAAAGTGCCTGGAGAAGGATGCAATCATATTTTTTTTTACAGTACTAACTTGTTATTCCACAGTTTTCTAATTCTTTTTCTGGAAATGTTGTCATTTCAGCTACTTTTCCTTATGGGCATTCATTTCTCCATTTTCTGGGTCTTTCTGTATCTTTTCGGATTCTTTAGAACGTAGACAATGAATGTATCTCCGCTGTATGCTGCTATATTCACCGATGTTGCTCTTGTGTCCTAATTTTATAAAGAAATCGGCAAAAAGGACAAATTGTGAAAACAGCCTCTTTTTGTACGGCATCACGAACCTCTTACAGAAGAGGATCACTTGTTACTAAATTAAATTTCCAAACAGGTCCAGCATTAGACTTGTAATTTTATGTGGAAGAATTAAATTGATTTAGTCACAATTCATCCATCTTGCCACAAAATAACAGCCATGTTTCTGTCTCACGTGTTAAAGTGAATCCATGATGTCATTAAAGCGTGTGTTCCCCCGTGTTCTGTGGCATTGGTAATATGACATATCATATATTACTAATGTAATAAAAACGTATTGGAGTCAAATAGATTTAAGACTGTGTTCTTTACCGGCGGCCATTTCTGTGGAGCTTTAGTCTTTAAATTGGGGTGAAGGTTGAAACCTTTCCTTTGGTCGGATGGTATGACTGAGGTAAAGGCTTATAATCAGTCGTTGGTCTCGTCTTAGATTCAGGAGCCATGTGCCTGCCCCATACTGCCCCTCGGCCGCGCGTCCTCTCAGTTGAGAAGAGCGGGAAAAAATACATCACTGGAAGCCATCTCACCTTCTCGCTGCATTCACGAGGACCCCCAGCTGTGCGTTTAACTCCGGGACACCATTCATTTACACTCTCCACACCAGATACACAGAAACCGCCATAATAACTGCACCCCCCTACACGTATGACACGACCGTACCTGGGGACTCTCGGGGTTTGACTCGGAGTTTCGGGGTGAAGGGGCAGATTCTCAGGGGTCACACAGTCTGGAGATGTCTCCTTCATATTCTCCCCACTGGGGTCATATATAAGGCTCTCAGTCGGTGCTTTTGCTGCCAGTATGTTATGGTTGATATCCCTACTTGAATGCAGGTGACTATTAAATAATGAGGATGGGTACTGGAGCCAGTTGGGTAACAGATTTGGTGAGTCACTGTATAGAATCGTCATAACTGCCTATCAAAGGGTTAATTTTTTCAAGCACCATTATGCATACTGGTTTCTCTATTAGCCATGGACCTGGCGGCTGAGGAGACTTATACAACTTCTGTAACCATAGAAACCCTAGATGGTTATCCAACCAACCAGAGAGATCACCACACCGGGACAGAGCGCCCGCAAACACCATAGAGGGCAGAGACAGACTGTACGTGTTGTTGTCGTCGCTCTAGCCAGGAGCTTTAAGGAAGGTCATTGCGTCTCTATGGTGTAAGGTCCAGGCGCATTGCATTGTGGGAGTTTGGAGGAGGCTCAGTTGTCACAGGAAAAATGTCTGCGGTCGTGTTCTCCTTGAGACTTAGCGCACCCGTCCTGAGGACTGCGGGGGCCCTACAGGTTAGTGCTTGTCCGGGAGATGGAGCCCTGTGTTCTACACCTATCACCCCCGCTGCCACTCGCCTGTAACCCCTGTCACTCGCCTCTCACCCCCGTAGGCCCCTTGCCACCCCCGTAGACCCCTTGCCGCTTGGATGTCACCCCTGTAGACCCCTTGCCACTCGCCTCTCACCCCCGTAGACCTGCTGCCACCCGCCTGTCACCTGCTGCACCCGCCTGTCACCTGCTGCCACTCGCCTGTCACCCGCTGCCACTGCCTGCCACTCGCCTGCCACCCGCTGCCACCCGCCTGCCACCCGCCTGTCACCCGCTGCCACCCGCCTGTCACCCGCCGCCACCCGCCTGTCACCCCGCCCCTTCACTCCGCCTGTCACCCCGCTGCCACCGCTGCCACACGCCTGACACCGTGCCACTCGCCTGTCACCCGGTGCCACTCGCCTGTCACTGCTGCAGACCCTCAGAGACCCCCTGATGCTCACCTGTCACCACTACAGACCCACCGCCGCTCGCCTGTCACCCCCACAGACCACTGACACGTCTGATTATTAGGACGGGTAGGACAGACAGTTTGTGACAGATCTGCCGGTCACCTGTACGCAGTAGGAGGATTCAGACTCGATTCCTGATGGGCTACAGAGAACCACTGGGTTTATATGTCGAGGTGTTGTTTTAAACTGTAGCTTGAACAACCATAAATATAAAAAAACATATATCTTTTAAATTAAACGCCATAAAATGGATTACTGGTTGCAATTAGTAACATTGTTTAAGCGGGTTGTGCTCCGGTCTCTTCCTCGAAGAATCGCTGCCAAATATGTGCCCAGAGACCAAGGGTCAGCTTAATTCCAGACTCTGGTGACCAGGAACAGAACGTTTTATGTTAGAATATCACTTGTACTCAAAGATCAGGCCTTTTTGCTTAAAAAAACAAAATACACATATTAATTAGAACTTAAAATGGCCGTCTGATGATTCCCAGTCACAGGCTTTTATATCTTCTCTTTCATAATAAGCCTTGGGGGACATCTGCTGTCAGTTAAAGGTGACGCCTTACAATTCCTGACGCAGGTGAAACATTGTGTCCCGCTTCTCCGAGATCACGTTAATCTCGTTTCAGGAATGTTACGCACGCGTGTCACCTCGCAGCCTTCTTATCTCAATCTTTTGGTTACAGGTCTCCCGTGGGGCTCAGACGGCAGCGGCCGCTGCACCGGCTTCTGAGGCTGCGGCAAGAATCAAGAAGTTTGCAGTCTACAGATGGGACCCAGATAAGGCTGGAGACAAGCCGCGCATGCAGACCTACGAAATTGACCTAAACACGTGAGTGGGAATAGAGGTGGCTGTTTAGTTCGTTCACACTTGATCTGTTACATACAAACAGTTTGCTGTATAGTTTCTGCTGGATTGGTTACTTCTCAGTCCTACTCACAGTCTCTGTGGTTGTTTTGTCGTCCCAGCTGCGGCCCCATGGTTTTGGACGCCTTAATTAAGATAAAAAATGATATCGATCCGACGCTTACGTTCCGCAGATCCTGCCGAGAAGGTAAATTGATTGTAATTGGTAATGATGGAGATAATATGTATTATTATTTTTTTCTGAAGCCGTGATGATGATGATGATGTTCTGTAACTTTGCTCTAGGCATCTGTGGGTCTTGTGCCATGAACATCAATGGCGGTAATACCCTGGCCTGCACCACAAAAATTGACACCAATATTGATAAAGTGTCAAAGGTCTACCCTCTTCCCCACATGTACGTTGTGAAGGACTTGGTGCCAGTAAGTATTTCTCTTGATAAATACAATAAATGGTAACAGTAATGGGTGCATTTCCACGTTCAAAAGAACCAAACATTTTTTTCCCTCCCCAAGGATCTGAGTAACTTCTATGCCCAGTACAAATCTATTGAGCCTTATCTGAAGAAGAAGGACGAGTCAATGCAGGGCAAGGAGCAGTATCTCCAGTCCATCGAGGATCGCGAGAAGCTGGTGAGTGCTAGCACACCTGGCCAGGGGTTTGGTTCACGGTTCTCTTCAGACCAAGAGCCCGGCTGAGTTTGTGCTGAGGTTTCCATAAAAGTGATGGATTAATAATAATAATAATAATAATAATAATGCTCTCCTTCTCCCCGCTCTGCGCAGGATGGGCTGTACGAATGCATTCTGTGCGCCTGCTGCAGTACCAGCTGCCCCAGCTACTGGTGGAACGGGGATAAATACCTTGGGCCCGCTGTCCTCATGCAGGTAAGGTAGACTCGGTGGCTTCAGGGTCCCTGTCAATGGCTGAGCTGTCTAGTAATTATTATGTAACATCATGATATACATGGGGGGGGTATTCTAGTATGAATACTTCACTTCAATCCCTCTTGTGATTTGCAGGCGTATCGCTGGATGATTGACTCGAGGGACGACTATACAGAGGAGCGATTAGCCAAGCTGCAGGATCCCTTCTCTCTTTATCGCTGCCATACCATCATGAACTGCACCAAGACCTGCCCCAAGGTATCTACCCCACCCCGTCTCCAGAAATTAAAGTCTCACGGCTGTAACCTGTTTTCTAGAGCCCAGTCTGTTAACGTATCACGTACGCAGAATTAGCAGGGATGTGGATATGCTGGGTCCTGGATCATACAAGAATATATTTTCTATAAAAATGTATATATTTTATATTGTTCTGTAACTCTTCCTCATTCTAACGCGGATTCTGTCTTTTCCTTTCCACCTTTAAGGGCTTAAATCCTGGCAAAGCTATTGCTGAAATCAAGAAGATGATGGCAACCTACAAAGATAAACAAGCGGCCAGCGCATAAAACTGTACATATATATATCCGCTGCCTGCGGCCCTGACGGAGGAGCGAGGACCCAGCAGCACTCGCCTAACCCTTGTACTCCGTGTGCTTCCTAGGGCTTGCAGGCCATTAGCACTGCTGCTGGGTGTTTGATTATACGTTTCAGGATGTTAAGAGGTAATAAACAACTTACGTCTTTATTTTCCTCAACTGGCGTCTTCTCTTTACCTCCTCGTGGAGCGGGCAGAACCAGGAGGCTGTAGCCGGATGTGTGAATGTGATAGCATAGATTACAGAGATACAGATTACTGCGGAGAGCTCTGTATGCTGATTGCTGATGACCTTTAACCCCCTTAGTAAGCACCAGCCAGACATGTATCGGGCTGCAGCGCCGGCAGAGGAGGGCCGCACACGGGCCCTGACAGGTCGGGCAACCACAACGCTGCTCGATATGGAGCCCTTGACACTGGGAACCTTGTCTAAACGGTGTGGCTACATCTCAGCACCTGGAGTAGAGTGATACCGGGGGCGCGGAAGGTATTGAGCGGTTTCTCTGTTTTGGTGATAAGGCTTCACTATATAAAGCCCCCTGCTGCCCCCGTTGCTTTCCCCTCGCTGGTTTCGTGCTTGCACATTAAGGAAGGCCGTGTAACCGCGTGCTGGACCTGACGTTCATTATTTTCACTTCCTCGTGCGACCCGTGGGATTCTCGTGTGATTAAGCACATGCGGCCGGTTCCCTGCAGCCGACGCGTTGAAAGTCCGCCGGTCTAAACATGCTTACAGCTGAGGTTCTCGAGGGCCTTTAATATTAAAAACGTATGTTTCCACAACTCTCATCAAGCTTAGACAGCCACAGCCTATGATTCTGTAGGACCTACACATCCCCAGCTGGTCATGGTTCCCAGCATCTCTAGGGCAATGGAATAACAGACAGACAGGTGTCCATCCCTCCAGTACTGGATCCTTTCTGAGTGTGGTTAGAGGTGGGGCTGGTGGCAGGGTTTTGGGGTTTCCTGCTGTTTCTATACACGTTATTGGGACTTTTAGGGCTGTAGTCATCCTCATAGCCAGCAAACATTCCCACGTCCTAGAAAAGAGGGGCATCGGAGGAGAGAGGGGCATCAGGGGGGAGAGAGGGGCACATGGCAGGTATGGGTGTCTTCCAATTCACTCTAAACCTAAATCAGTAGGCAGGTTTTATTGGACTGATTTGATGTACTGTGTGTGATGGGAGTTAGGAGCCTGGTTAATCCTCACATGACATTGTGTCAACACATGACTAACTGTCATAGAGAATGCAGTATAACAAGGTTATCCCAGGACTGCCCTGTTACCCCAGCACAGGGTAAGTTTATTATTATTTATTGTTATTGATCACCATGCCTGCCCCTGATCATACACACAGCATGTGCCTGTCTACTAAATGTATGTAATGAGAGGGAATAATCTGCCCCTGCCCTGTCAGCAGCCTGGGGTATTAACTATTATTTATAGAGCTAATTCCTTGTTAGATTACTCCTCCCTGGCCCGAGTAACCCCTCCCCTGGGATGATGCACATGGCAGGACCCCGCCCCTCCGCTGACAGGCTAGGGAGGGACTACAAGTTCCGGCATGCCCCGCGCGACAGCTGTACCCGGTTGTTGCCGGGATGAGAGCCGGGCTGAGGGGGCAGGATGGACGCAGGTGAGAGCTGTGGGGCCTGAGGCAACAACACCGCCCTGGGGGCATGGCAGCCACTGGGCACCGTGACAATAGTAAAGGTGGGCACTGGCGGGGGGGCATTAGCCTTCTGTGTAGCACTGAGAGGAGTCATGAGGTGAAAAAACTGTAAGGGGGCAGCTGGAGAGGAGGCAACGATTTACAATGAACTGGCACTGAAGGGGTACCTGGGGGGCTGGCACAGAGGGTACGGGGGGACTGGTTGGTAAGGGGGCTGGCACTGAGGGGGCACTGTGTAGACTGGCATTGAGAGGGTAATGGGGGACTGATTGGGTAAGGGGGCTGGCACTGAGGGGGCCACTGGATGGACTGGGCATTGAGAGGGTACAAGGGGACTGGTGTGGTAAGGGGGCTGGCACTGAGGGGCACGCAGAGGACTGCAGCTGGAGGGGGCACCGGGGGGTCACCCGGGGGGCTGGCACTGAGAGGGTATGGGGACTGGCAGAGTCAAGGGGACTGGCAACTGAGGGGGCACCGGGGGACTGGCACAAAAGATGGTACGGGGGGAATGGTTAGTAGGGGGCTGGCAACTTGAGGGGGCAACTGTGTAGACTGGCAATTGAGATGGTATGAGGGGCTGATGTGGGTAAGGGGCTGGCACTGAGGGGGCACTGGATGGACTGCGCATGAGAGGGTACAAGGGGACTGGTGGTTAAGAGGGGACTGGCATGAGGACGGCACCGGGGGGACCTGGCAGAGGTACAGAGGGGCCTGGCACATGAGGGGGCACGGGGGGACTGGCAGAGTACAGGGGGACTGGCACTGAGAGGGCACCGGGGGGACTGGTATTGAGAGGGTACAGGGGGACTGGTATTGAGAGGGTACAGGGGGGATACGGAGGAGGACAGGTATTGAGGGGCATCAGGGGGCGACTGGGATGTGCAGTGGAGGGAGTGTAAGCTAGTAGCTGTTACACTGTAATGGCGGAGCGAGGCGTGTAGTTAAAACGTACATTTGGTTGGTGAAGCTGCGCCTGGCATCTTCTTCTTATATCTATAACCATATGACTGGTGCAGAAGAGCTACAGATACCATACAGCGTCCCCGGCAGAGAGACCGCCGAGCTTTCTCTGGGGCCCATTCCTTTAGGAGAAATAATGTCAACTTTAAGTGTAATTCCTTTCCCCCCCGATTTCTGCATCGGAGCCCCGGGGCAGGAGACCGGTGCCTGGGGGGGCAGAAATCATTATCACCCAAATAGATCTAACGAGGAAGCAGCACAGACAGGGACACGTGACATGTATGAAGCGATCAGTCATGTAATAAGCAGCATCTGCACGGAGTCAACAGAAAATCCGTGTCTATCACGTGTCTGTCACAAGCAGCTGTGATACTCATTATTAATTTACACTGCGTGCCGCTCGTACATATTGTGTAAAAAGCCCCCCCGGCAGACTCACGGCGAGAATATCATCATTTACAGTCTCTTCTCCCCACTCCACAGTGACCAAAGTCATCCCAGTCCTCCCCAGTGGGGACCAGTAAACGTGCCCCTACACGATGTATTATTTTACCCTGTAACCCATCACGCATGGCCCTGGAAACAAATGTCACGTATGTTTGCCCGCAGATCTGTTCTGCACGTTCCGTGTTTCCCGTTAAACGCGGGCGATTTAGCGGAAGTTGATACATTTTTTTTAAGGTAATTTAGAAGAAAACGGAAAGTTAGAAAAGCTCTGGGGACCTCAGAGGGACGGTGACTTGCAGCGTGATCAGCAGCACTCGCCATGTGACCGGGAGTTCATCTGTCGTTCCTGGAAATGAACAACCAAGCGGCTACGTTTTGAGGAAGCAATTTCTGTACGAGGTCGATGCGGGGTTAAAAAAATGGGAAGAAATGTTTGCTTTTGCCCGTAATTGAGATAAAACGGGGGGCCTTGAATTTCGGAATACGTCTGGACTGTTGGCGAAGGTTGAATAATAACCATAGAGAGGCTTTATTGGTTGGCCCCTTAGGGCCGGAACGTAACAGAACCCTCTACAGAATAACGTTTCTCGGGCAGCTTCCGGTAACTCGGGGTGTGTCTGCCGGTTAATAAGGAGAATGGATTCAGGAGTTCAGGTCCGACGCCGGGGTCTGAAGTCAGAGACAATACCTTTTATTGGGCCAAAAAGGTGTGGAATTCTGAAGAGCTCCAGGCCCCCCTCTGAAGAGGAAACCTCTAAGGTCCCGAAAGCTTGGGATTTGGTTCCTGGCTCTGAGCCCTTTCCTCTGATTGGAGGTGGAAGTGTCTGATGTCACTCTACCAGTGCGAGGTCACTTCATCTGTAAATCTTCACGTGATATGAGGTCACAGGAACGCAGGTTCCTCCTTATGCTTCTAGTCGGATGGGACGTTCCACGCGAAAGTCTCCCGGAGATCGCCGGGAATCATGTGTTTGTGATGTAACGGATGATGTCGTGTTGTTGCCGGGCTGAGACTGAGTATTCTGTGATTTCAGAGAAGTTACTTAGTATTTGGAACGTATTTCCCCTGCAGGTAGTGAATCACTCCCGTGTTTATTGGTTCCCGCAGATAATCAAAGTGTCTCGCTTGGAATGTTTAAATAGAGATGCAGACACGCGGTTGGTACGGATCGGTTGGTGCGGATCGGTT